>JAXGGA010008006.1:0-59334 GCA_038373865.1 Uloborus plumipes
CTATTTGATGAATTTGAAACAATAATTCGTATCTGCACAAAAGCTTACTACATTTTTCTCACGATTCTATGGTGAAGAATTTCTAAAAGGCAAAAAAATGCAAAACATGAGCTAAGCTAATGTTCTAAACAAAGCACTGTTGGAAAAAAAAGAAGAAAAAAACTGCGAAACTGCGTTCTTCAATCAAAGTTCTCAATGTTTTTGAAGTTCCTGCTTATTTCTCAACATTTCTCGGATTATTCCTACACTTAAAAATTTCTCGACTTTTTGAATTGTTAATTATGCTTAATGGACAAAGGGCAATGTTTGTTTACAACTGAATTTAGTAAGCCAAGTGGGGTAAATAGTTTTCTTCGAATCGTCGTTTCCATTGCAATATTTGAAACAGATATCCTTCTAATTAATTATATGGTTCAGTGATTCAAGCAGCAAAGTCGCAGCTATTGATGTGAAACCGTACCAATATATTAAAAAACAACAGTTGAAATTTATTTTATCATCGGACTCATGATTACTCATTGATAAGCAAAGTTTGGGTTCCACATTAACCCATTAATGCCTAGCGTCCCTTTTTAGGAACGGTCCAAAAAGGGTCTAGATTTCCCCAAAATGAACATTTCAACCAAATAATAGTGTTCAATTAGTATCTTGGTATTGTTTCAATTCGTTATTAACAGATTGCAGCACATAACCATTGTAAAGTGTGTTCTGTAGCAGTTTTAATATGATCTTTATCAAAAATGGCATTGTTCACAATCTCAAGAAAAAAAACTAAGTTCTCAAAGTTATTCCCAGCTTCCCAGTTTATGTTCATTGCTGCTTTTATTTCTTCTTATAAAATGTCTTTTTAAATATTATATCGTAGGCATAAAAAAATTTTAGTAAAAAAAGTATGTACCCTCTGGGATCTATCGTAACTTTTAGGGACGATTTTTCCTTCCTTAATAAAAAAAAATATTTTTCATACAATATTTTTTTAATTATTTTTCCTGTCCATTAAACACTATTTGTAACCAATATACAAAATATCTTTGAAAAAAAATGTCAGGAATTAATGGGTTAAGTGAGTAATGATTTGTATATTTTAATGGCTGTTGAAAAAGAAAAGGACATCGGAAAAAGTCTATCCCTGAAAACTTTTTTAAATATTTCAAAAAACTTTGAAAAATCCTCCATTTTATGATACATTTTCAATACGTTTTCTTTATTAGTTTTAGAATATAGAATTTTACTGACAGGAAAGGGTTAAACAAGTTTGTATAAACCTTAAAGCCAATACAAATCGCTTAAAAGTGGGATCGCTTTCAAAGTTTTACAGTTTTTTTTAAATAAAAAATGATGTTGAATTCCTCTTATGCCTGTAATCAGTTGTTTCTTAAATAAGAGGTCGACAAGAATCCTTAAGCATATTACGATTCCAACTGTTTCCTATCGGGATTTTGTAACGCTAATATGGTGAAATCTATCCTCTTGCTTTTCGTTACAACGCCTTCTACTTTCAAGAATAAAAATTTAAATAACACGCCAAAAGCTGAATTTTATATAACATCTAGCATCCTGAATCTTTATCTGTTTATCATGCTTTTAATTCATTTGTATAGTGATAATTTTTATTTGATTTTATTTATTTCGAAGAAACTATCGCAATATTTTATCAATCAAAGCAATGTTTTTCCAAGACCTCATCACCATCCAAATCCTTTTTCAGTACTCTTGAATCGACAAGAAACACCCAAATATTCACAGAGGCTCAGAAAATTTGTTAAGCCTGTTTTCAGTGTTATCAGTCAGTGCACATTTCAACAAGTGGTAATGATAAATGTTTCTATTCGCGAAATCAGCTACATTTTTCACTCTTTCTACTCGAAGATAGGTATGAAATTAAGTATTATTAATGTGAGATACATATTTATGAATCTTGCTTCCCAATTAATTGAATAAAATTACCATAACTTGATTTCGCAGAAAAGCCTATTAGAGTGAGAGATAAATTTCTATAAGATTATGGCTAAATTTAGCTTGATACTTTGTCGGGCGCTTTTGCGAGTACCCGATTGGCACTTTGCACAAAATATATTGGCAGTTGCTGAACATTCATTATTTATCACGACAAAAAGCCAAATTTAGCTTTTTCATTCTCTATTTTTTTACCACCAGGCACATAATCGAAGGTTGCTATTTTATTGAGACAGCACATTACTTGCTGGTCTAAAAGTAGGTTTTATGAGGATCATAACTTTTGTTTTACTTGTAGGACAATAGAGTTAATCGAATAAATGGACGGTAAAAGTGTCCTGAAAAGTGTCAAAAAAAATTCTGTAGAGAAATAAAAGTATTAATGGAATGAAGTCGTACCATGTCTTTTACTTCTCGGCGCCACAAACTGGTACTTAGTTTCACCATGATTTCAACGTTACGCTTGTATTACCTGACGGAAGTTGAAACTGAAAGAAATCCTCAAAGCCCAACGTGGGAATCGAAGCGGATACAGATACCATCGATTCGAATTGGAATCAATAGTGGCAAGAGGTAGCGGCAAAAAGCAAAACAGTTCGTCATTTGTTGGCTAGCTCACACTTTCAGTCCGATATATTTCGCTGGAACAAAATGATTCCACCAGCACTTCTGGGATTGCCTCTCCCCCCTTCTCCGGCCTATAGGGAAAATATCTTTGCTTTTTGCTTTTTTATCCTCTCCATGCATTCGGTGGTAGTTCGATGATCAATCTTCATCCGAAGACCAGTTCCACAAGTGGCCCACGCTTTTAAGGCGGCTCTCTCAACTCGCTTTCACTTACTTAGGACCTTCCCTGGGGTTTATAGACTTGGGAAGATTCGGCAGAAAGCGTTTTATGAGCTTTCGCTCGTTAGGTGCCTTCTCCCCTTTTTCTTCGTCGAGAGGAGAGAAGGAGGTGTAAAAAGTAGTAAACAAGTATAAAGTGAGGCACGGGAACATCTTGTTTCGTTAGCGAAGAAGTCGGAATAAGTCTGATCTTTTCTTTTCGCGCTTAGAACTCCAGCGCTGTTCGCGGTTAAATTTGTTGTCTTGTTGTTGGTTTTCATCTGATGTATGTTATTATAGTTCCCATATTTCTTACCAAATCAAAGCTGAAGTTATGTTTTGATACCCGTCTTCTGAATCTTCAAACAGTTTGGAGATATGTCTCTCTTTGGTCGCGGTCATATGTCTGAAGATCATAGGTTCCTTCCTGCTCAAAGTCTGAAATTTTTATTAATTTAATCGGACTTTTTCGAATTTTTCTTAAAAATTACCTATGTATTTAAATACTTATTTATTAAATAGTCATTATTTATTTATTCATTCTTGGTGTTCCACGGTTTTGTCCCATTGGTATTATTTTTTTTTCTTTTACAAATACAATAAAACTGTGTACGAATATTATTGGAAAGTACAGGTTCTAGGTGGGAAGGTTTGACCAAATCGGTAGAAAGCGTTTTATAAGCTTTCGCTCGTTAGGTGCCTTCTCCCCTTTTTCTTCGTCGAGAGGAGAGAAGGAAGTGTAAAAAGTAGTAAACAAGTATAAAGTGAGGTACGGGAATATCTTGCTTCGTTAGCGAAGAAGTCGGAACAAGTCTGATCTTTCTTTTCGCGCTTAGAACTCCAGCGCTGTTCGTGATTAAATTTTTTGTCTTGTTGTTGGTTTTCATCTGGTGTATGTTATTATAGTTCCCATATTTCTCACCAAATCAAAGCTGAAGCTATGTTTTGATACTCTCCTTCTCAATCTGCAAGAACAGTTGTGCAGTTTGGAGATCTGTCTCTTTTTGGTTGTGGTCATATGTTTTCTGAGGATCATAGCTCCCTCCTGCTCTAAGTCTAAAATTTTCATTATTTTAATCTGAATGTTTTTAAGGTAACCTTCAATATTAGTAGTGGTGTTTAAATATTGGTTTATTTAATAGTTATTATTTATTTATTTACAGGTCTGTCATTTCAAAATTTTCCAAGTGGTGGGGGGAGGGGGATCAAAGGGTGCAAACCAAATGCAAATTTTATTAGAAAAAAAAAAAAAAAACCACTCTCACTTGAAAAAAAAAAAAAATCAAAAAATATTGATATCTCAAAGTTAGAGGGGTAGGCGAAGGTAATTGATCCCTGTGATCTCTTAGGGCCCTGCTCCACATCAGCGTAAAACGCGACCGAAACTGAAGGCAGAAACCGAAAATCCGGGTACTTTCCATAGGAACACCATTGAATAAATTTTACGCTTCTGCCTAATTTTTCTGCTTTACGTCGATGTGGAGCATGGCCCTTAGTGATGATCCTGTTTATTATCTACTCTTGTTCTCCCGCGTTTATACTGTCCGTCCGTGAAGACCGCGCCTGGCACTCGCGAACAGTTCCACTTAAAAGAGGGTAGATGGGTCGTGGGTGCTGATTTTCCGAAGTTTTCAATTCGAAACTTGCATTTGCTATACCGTTTTGACATATTCAACAAAACTATATTTGAAATGAGCATCGTTCCACGTTGTTTGATACGGTTCATTATTCTTCCCCCTATTGTTATCTTACCTAACACTCCTATTTTGGTAAGATCAGAGAAGACCTGACGCATGCGTAAAAGCGCAGAAGGTTTTACCTAAGAAGATCAGACAGTAGCTATCATTGGTATTGCTTCGGTTTTTTCTTTCCAAATACGATGAAACTAGGTACGAACATTGCTAAAAAGCATAATTTTTGAAAGGTTGACCAAAAGTAATTTTTTGGTCTCGCCGCTGTTCCATATCATGTAAATGCCCAATAATTTTAATGACTTTGTTTTGATTTCAGTAGATAGTCCGGATTCTGTGAATTATTAATCTTTCGTGAGCTTACAATTTATTCCGACTCTCACCATAGCCTTACGGGATTTAATTCGTTCTTTAGAAAACAATCATAGTTAAAAAAATTCTCGTAAGTTTACCAACTGCAACTTGATTAAGTCCGGTTAAAAGCACCGCATATTGGGTATCTTTTATTTTTGTCACTTATAACTAATATAATTAAGCAAAAATAACTTGGGTAAAATGAATTTTAGTGTCCTGAAATTCAGATTATTTGAGTTTAAGAGTTAAAATCCAAATTTAATTTTGTATTTATTTTTTTTAAATCAAACGTAACCTCCACGATCTTTTTGCATAATCACGCATGCAGGCATGTTTTTATATTATTTTCACTTTTCTATTCTCCTTTTTTTTTTTTTGAAGAAGAAGAAGCTTGTTTCGTCCTAGATTTCGGATTGCGCACAATATTCCACTTTATCCCATTTTGGCCTCTTCTCCAACATGGTTTTCATTCTTAATCACATGCACTAATTATGCTTGAAGCCGAAGAAATTTGAAAATGCAAGTGTTAATGTTAATGCAGAAAAAATAAAAACCTATAAAGTTACAACTTTTTACTTACAAGAATAACGCAACCTGATTATTGACGAACGGTAAATAATAAAAATAATAACAAAAAGAATTTGAATTTTGATATCTCGAATTCAAACTGTTTTTTTGCCGTGACCAGTTTCGATAGGTGTATATGTGTGTGCAGGCGGTTGTGTGTGCTGCATGGGCCCTCTGCAAGGTCTGGTGAGCAGGTCTGGTTTGGTGGAGCACCGGGAAATGAGAATTTGGCAGACTACCAATCTGAAAGCCGGACTATGCAACGTTTGAGATCCAAACAGAAAACATGTAGCAATTTGTCATTTGTTTCAAATTGGAATGCAGCAAGATCAAAAAATTAACTTGAATTCTAACATGTGTATGTATGTATGTATGTGTTAAACACACGTGTAGGACATGGACTCCACCACCAAGGAGGGGCGGAGACCGAGGCCTGCAGTAGGGGCCGGTAAACCTAGAACCGAACTAGAATTGGGAGGGGGAAAATTATCAGTTTGCCGAATGAAGTTCCAGTTTTACCGAATGATAAAATACAAGCATGCATAGCTTTTAGTGAGAAAAAACATTCTTCATCTTTTAAAAAACAATTCTAAAAACTAAAAATAACGAATAATCTCAATGTTGCAATATTGTCTTCAAATTGCCAAATCGTCAGCAAAATGTGACGAATACGGACATTATTGGTATGTTACTGTGACCTCACAATAGAGTCTTTGGTCCAACTACCGGTGGCAGGCTCAGAGTTCAATCTGAAAAATGAACCACGCAGCGATTGCAGTCGAAAATGAAAATAAACAGCAATCCGTCATTGCTGAATTAATTAGTTTCATTAACTTCTTCCTGCACCTTTTCCCCATTTACCTATACAGCATATTGATATTCAATTTCCTGCGTCCAATACTGCACTTTTTAGAAAGCACCTATTTTTAAAATTCTTTTTCATCGAAATCTGTCATCTTGACACATTTTCCAACTAGTCTAAATAATGAATTCTTGGAGAATGAGAATTAAATGGGTTATTGACTAATATTATTGACAGTGTGATGAATGCGGTCTAATATTAGCAAGTTGCTCTGAGTCACAATATCGAATCATAATCAGTAATGCCAATTACATAATCTTATTCTTTGTGATCTATCATCGTCCATCTTTTCTTTAATAGTATTCTTGTTTTTATGAGTTGAATATTGTTTTCTTTTTCGCTGTAATTGCAATGAACAGTGCTGCTTTTGCCTTTAGACTTGGTGCTCCACAGTTCGTTCACTTTTATTCTTCATCTATTCCTGTCATGCTAGTTTTCATAACCTTTAATCGTAATACATGTTCATAAGTTTAACTTATAGACATAATAAATTGAGATGTTTGTTTGTGTGTTGCACGAATTCCGGGTAAATGTTAAGTCTAAAAACATGTTCTTTGGAATACAGATACATCTGACTTCTTTAAATGTTTATTGCATTAAATTTTATTGTAATAATTGCTTAAATAAAAAATGTAAATGTCGCTGTCACGGCGGATCATTGGCGTACATAGGGAGGGTGCAAAGGCGCACATGTATCCTCCAAGTTTTTTTTTTTCCTAAATCTTAAAAAAAATGAGGATTGGTAATTTACCATTCTGGGAGTAACTTTTAACACAAATATCCTCGGATGATTAATATATCTCTTTAAAAACTAATATGCAAAGAGATTTTTTTCAGTTTATTCACATAGCAGTTTTTTAAACCCCAGTCCCCTTTTTTCAATAGCTTTTTGATTTCGAGTTTTCTTCAATGGTGTTGTATTTCATCAATTCTGGTCAGTAAAAATTTTCGTCTTCATGGTATCTTTCTTAATTTTCTTCGATGATCTTGACTTTTGTAACTTTTTTCAACTTTATCAAAAATATATTAATTCTTGAAGAGTTATAAATAGAAACAAATCTGCCTAATGCAGCATTAAGTTTCAGTTTTTCCAAGTAGTAATTCTAAACTGAAACAATAAGCTTTTTCGTGGCAATGATGATATGCACCACCTCCAGCTCTAAATTAATTTTTGGGTACGTCACTGCAGTGGATAACCCGAAATGGCGGATAATCGAAGGTCGGATAACCGGAACTCTATTGTACACACTATTGCGCATGGCACTATTAGAGGTCACTTAGCTCGCCAAGTGCTTGGCGAACTAAATCTACAATGATTCAATTCCAGACAAATTTGTACCGCGTTGAATCATCGTGCTGTTTTCGTGCATTTCACGCCGACTACTACAGAAGCAATTACATCCCGAACAATTCCAGCGCTCGGCATTCCGACTGCGAGAAGAGCCAAGACCATAAAGAAGGAAAAAACAATCTCCGAAACTTTCCTCTGCGATCCGTCACAATCTATCTTCCTTTTAAAGCTTCTCTGATTTCCATGACACAATCCGAGTTGGAGAGATCTTGCCACCTCCCAATAACTTAAGATCCTTGTGGGAGGGGAGTTGTACCCACCGCCATTTTGGTTCCAAGTGAGTATTCGATCCAGCCATGTTTAGAATGGATTTGTAAATATGTTGTTTCAGTTGCTGGTCGCTGCATCCCTAGTGGTGCGACATCGATGTCAATTTTTTTTTTTTTTGGTCGATGTTTTTTAACCATCGATGTTTTGGGTTAAATGTTTTCTATCGATGTCGATGTTTCAATTTCAGCAAAAAAAAAAAAAAAACCGTGAAAAGTTGTGAAAGGAAAACTTATTAAAAATTAAATTACTAATCAGTGTTTGAAGTAGTAATATCATTGGAAAATTCTATTATTATTATTATCGATGTTTCGTGCATAGCATTTTTTAGACATAGTTGCTGACTTAAAATTCCACATTGGTTGAGCAACGTTCTGTAATTTGCTTTCTGATTGCAGATAGTGAAACACCAGCAAAGTTATACTCTACAATGACTAAAGAGTGTCGTGGAAGTTGTAAGAAACTTTGACATTTTTGCAAGTGTGTAGAATATTCATAAGTACTAAGATTAAATTAAAAATTTAAACAACCCCCGACCTTGATTGCAGAGCTCATATTAAAACGAACTTCACTGGTTATTTTAAATCTAAATCTATTTAATCTCTCTCGCAAAAGCAGAGTAAAGAAAGAAAATTAAAAAATCATTGGCTAAAATCAATTACAAGTATTTTAATTGTAAAGAAAGAGAAACTGGCAACATATAAACATTTTAAATTGTTTAGTTTTCTTTCATCGTCGGCCAACAATGCCATCGGTTTCCAATTGTTCAAATTTAAATCTTAGCCTCATTTGCTAATAAAGGCTAAGCTGCATTTGCTAAAAACGCTATAACTCGCGTTCTATAGAACATGGAAGATCCAATTACATCGTATCAGAAGCAGAAAATTTTTCTATTTCATTTAGTGCTATTTTTAAGTTTTGAAGTATGTTTTCACTGCTAAAATCCCGAAAAACCTTTCAAAGGTTTTTAATTAATATCTTCGTTATTAATACCATCCAAAGACGCAACCTAGCTAAGAACGCTCTCGATCAACTCCCCTTTCGAACATTTTTTTTTTCCAAAATCGGTCCATCCGTTTAGGCTGCCACAGACATATACACAAACACGTCAAACACATAACCCCTTTGTGTGTCGGGGTTAAAAAGTGGTCGAGAATCATTGTCTGACGAACATCGCTCCCGCCAGCCTATTGAAGAGTCAACTTTCTTATTTTAAAGCCAAATTGTAGCTCACAATCAACAGCCAATACTACTCAGAAATGTTTTTGAGAAAGGTGAAGTCAGCATGAGAGAGAAACTTCGTCGATCACGGAGAAGACGTGTGTATTCTCCAGCAAGCATGCCCTCACGTTGCTCAATCAGCAATTGATGCCATTTATAAACTGGTTTGAAAGGTCCTCATCCTCGTTACAGTAACGATCTGGCACCATTCGATTTCCATTTGTATGTTCCATTGAAGGATACATTACGTGGGAAGAAGTTCCAGCGTAATGAGGCTGTCAAGAAATTCGTGGAACATTGGCTCCGCCACCAAGACAAAGAGTACTTTGCAGTCGGTATGAAAAAGCTAGTTGCCTGCTGCTGAGACAAATGAATAGTTTTTGTTAATTACTGATGACCTCATAAACTGTCAAAAAATCAGGAAGCTTTTATGGTAAATATTACTGTAAAATGTAGCGCTTACCGTACAGAAATTTTTTTACAGTAATTTGTACCGATAAAAAAATGGCGATTGCAGCGCCAATGGATCACCACGTGACTTACTGTGCGATGCAGATGACACCTTATTTCCGCTCTCCTGATGTGTCTCATCTGGTATCGTGGATAGTAAAGCAGTGTGTAAACATTGGGTCCTTTGTTCGATCCTTGCGTTCGTATCTCGCGCATTTTAATTATCGTTTTCTCTTCTGTTAAATTTTACAGTACAAAAATATGTTACGGTAAAAGTTACTGGCAATGCCAGTTACTGGCTGGATGCCAGTAACTTTTACCGTAAAATTTCAAGAAAATTTTTAACAGTGTACTCTCTTCAATTCCCCTGATTTTCACTCCTTTCCAGCTTTGAAAACGAACTTCTCTTACAGGAGCTAATTTCACTCCTTTTGCGAAGCGGTTATGACGGAGTGTTTTTCAGTTCCGCTCTTCAGAAAGAGTGATTGTGTAATTCACTCCTTTATAGAGCATTTTTAAATCTTTTTTTTTCGTAAAGTGTCTCTTTTCGATAAAGCCACCACTCAGAAAGAGTGAATGCATCCGCAATCGATTTCACTCTTTTTTAGAGTGACTTTTTCGCTCTTTTGAATTAAAAGTGTAGAGTTAAATTGTCAAACATCACTCAGGCAACACATCTGGAGCTTAGCTACCAAGTTTTCTCAACGCAATTTCAGTACACGTTCACTGCAAAAAATGAGCTGTAGCTTTTACGGAATAACACTGGCACTCGAGGTGCCTTTTAAAACTGTAAAATGCACAGTAATAAACTGTAAAACTAGCAATTTTACAGTTTATTACTGTAAAGTTAGAAATTTTAGTTTATTGCAGCAAAATTTAGCGGTATTATACTGTAAAAACAAATGTAATACTGGCAGCAAAGGTTCCAATTTGAAGCTGTAAAATGCACTGTAATTAACTGTAAAATTAGCAGTTCTGCAGTTTATTACTGTTAAATTAGCAATTTTACAGTTTAGTACTGTACAAGTAGAAATGTTAGTTTATTACTGTAAAATTAACAATTTTTACAGCTTATTGCTATAAATTAGCTGTATTATACTGCAAAAACAACATTTATTTTTTACGGAGTACTAAAGTTTTCCCACGTTCTCACCTGGACCCAAAATGTCGACTAGGTCGGCCTGTCATCCGCAGTGATTCCACAATAAACAACTGCCAGGTATGACGTCGGCCGGCACAGCGCGCTCTTGTGTCAACCCCTTCGCGATGAACCCTCCGCTGACCCCATCGTTTTCGGGCCCGGCAGGGGGCCCTGTCTCGATTTACTTCGGGGGTCACGCCAGTTAAGGAAATTTATTTGCCTTTCCTGCTAAAGCAGGGCATTGTTGGGGATGAGGTGGATATATCACCGACGGCTTGAAGATCAAGTGTGGGACTTTTCTTTTTAAAGAGAATGTTTAAATGATGGATCGCACGTACAGGGACAAAATACAAATGAAGGCACGCTCTCGAATTCGAAGGAGAAAGTAAAATTTCTGTGGTAATCAAATTTGGTTCTTTTCGTTAGGAACATTATTATAACGTTGTGTGTTGATGTGCATTACTATGATCTCCTAAGCAAGGAGAACAAAAATCAAAATGATCGTTTTTGGTAATCAACATCTCTTTCTAAAAACTTATTTATTACAGTTTATTGCCGTAAAATTTAGCTGCATTATACTGTAAAAAAAATCTGGTATGGAGCCCACACTACTTCTTTTTACGTGTAAATTCTTAGTAGTTGCCTTAAGTGTTAAAAATGCTTGGAGTGAGCAAGGTAACAATTCAAATATTTACTCCCCAATCTGCCACGAAACAATGCAAAAAATATTTTACAATGGTTAATTTTCTCAATATTGCTGATTTTAATATCATTCAGTGAATGTTTCGCAAAATATCGTCAATAGCGCCAAGTTAAACCCAAATTCAAAAAATAATTTGTTCGCCAAATTTGTCGCCAACTTGGCGATATGTCGCCAAGTTGGCGTCAAACACTTGGCGACCAAAAGCTTGGCGACATATTGCCAAGTGGTCGCGCCAATTCATATCACTTGAGTCTGCATTGAAATTAACACTGATTTACCCCAAAAAAGGGGTAAAACACCCCCTTGGGAATATTCGAATGCAACCACAAGGGGAGGTGCACAACTAGACCATCCTCAGAGCCTACATATCAAGCTAGAAGCTTCTACGGCAAATAGTTTTTGAGTTATGCGGGACACATACGCACATACATCCGCACATACGTACATACAGACGTCACGAGAAAACTCGTCGTAATTAACTCGGGGTAGGTTGAAAAAGATTTTTCGGCTGCTTATATGTTAGTAGGTACATATGCACGTGCTGACAGGTCGAAAAAACTACTGACTATTCGGGGGTGAGCAAAATCAAAATTTAGACTCAAATGTGAGTGATTTTTTTTTTTTTTTTTTGCGATCACAATACTTCCTTTACTACGTAAAAGGAAGTAACAACAGTATAATACTGGCAGCAGAGGTTCCAGTTTAAAACTGTAAAATGCAAGGTATAAACTGTTAAATTAGCAATTTTACCGTTTATTATTGTAAAATAACCATTTTTACAGTCTACTACTGTAAAAGTAGCAATGTTACCGTTTATTACTGTAAAATTACAAATTTTTATAGTTTATTACTATTAAATTAGCTATATTATACTGTCAAAACCACATTCATTTTTCATAGTGTATGGGTATTGCACGATATCTATAAGAGCCTAAGTTTTGGAAATCTACGATGTAGTCAGTTGAATCAATTGAATGAATTAATTTGCTTTTACCTACCCATGAGGAGAGGGCAGGGGATTACGTTTCTAATCATACCGTAATATTTCTTTGATACTCTCAACTTAATTCTATGGCAAATTTCAACATAATTCAGAAAAATACGGAAACGAATCTGGCTGCATTCCAGTCAAAGTCTAATCACGGCAAATGGAGAATCAGCATTATCAGTTCCATTATCAGGGGATACTGTAATGATATTTTAGATTAAATTAGTTAGATTATTAAGCACGTTCGTAAGATATTTCTATGAATTAGGTTTGCTGTACATTTTTTGAGTCATTTGTTAACCCTCGTGGGTCCCTCCCATTTCAGTTACACTCAAGACCCTTGGGGTCAGGAACGACCCCAATGCTTCCTTTAATTAATTCATTATAATTATTGAATGTTACATGCATTATTTAAGTTCACACACTTTTTAATGCTAAAAAAACAAAAAATAAAAAGATACAATTAAAGTAAAATATAGTTTATGAATTAAAATTATAATTTTAGAGCAAAACTTACAATAACTGTAGATTTATTTACATCTGTTACAGACCTGAAAAAACATGATTTTTACAAGTGAATTTCAAACACTTATGACATTTTTCGATGCATTTTCTGTCCAGTTCTCTTGGACAAAAGTTGCAACGTCCTCTTTTTTGGGCCTTCTGGGGAAGTGACCCCAAGGGTCTTGTGTACAAAAAATGCAATTCGGGAAAAATAAAACACAATAATAGCATCATTTTGAATAGAAAACTAGAAGAATAAAAGCCACAAAATGCCATTAAAAACAAATGGTTGATTAACAAAATATATTAAACAGAAATTGCATTGGGGTCACATATGACCCCAAGGAACCCACGAGGGTTAAATCTAAGTAACTTTACTGACAGATGACCTGTCTTGATTTTTATTTTCTACTAGCTTATTACACGGCGTTGCCCTGGTGCTTATTATAGTTTTTAACTTATTTCATGCTAAAATGAAATGGATGAGCCTTAAATTGATAATTCATTGTAATAATAATCTTTGTTGGAAAATAATCATATTTAAATGTGTTAAATGTTATTAATTTGTAAGTTTAAAGACTTTTGAAAGAAAATGGCCATTTTGAGACAAAAAATTTGCATTTTGAGCTGTTTTTTCTTCTTTTTTTTTTTAATTTCAAAACCCCTCCTATGTGAATTCTAGTGCATCATGGAGCCACTGTGCTAAGTTTGATGAAAATCCAACGAAAACTGGATTTGTATAAGGAACAAACACACAAACATGCATTCATTTATATATATATATATATATATATATATATATATATATATATATATATATATATATATATATATATATATATATATAGTATATATAATATATATATAATATATATATATACACTGAAGTGACAAAAGTCATGGGATACCTCTTAATATCGTGTCGGCCCTCCTTTTGCCCGGCGAAGTGCAACAACTCGACGTGGCATGGACTCAACAAGTCGTTGGAAGTCTTCTGCAGGAATATTGAGCCATGCTGTCTCGATAGACGTCCATAATTGTGAAAGCGTTGATGGGGCAGGATTTTGGGCACGAACAGACCTCTCGATGGTGTCCCATAAATGCTCAATGGGATTCATGTCGGGCGATCTAGGTGGCCAAATCATTCGTTGGAATTGTCCAGAATTTTCTTCAAACCAATTGCGAACAGTTGTGGCCCGGTGACATGGCGCATTGTCATCCATAAAAATCCCATCGTTGTTTGGGTACATGAAGTCCATGAATGGCTGCAAGTGATCTCCAAGTAGCTGCACATAAGCATTTCCAGTCAATGTTCGGTCCAGTCGCACTAGAGGACCAAGTCCATGCCATGAAAAACAGCCCACACCATTACGGAGCCACCACCAGCTTGAACAGTGCCTTGCTGACAGTTTGGGTCCATGGCTTCGTGGGGTCTGCGCCACACTCGAACCCTACCATCGGCTCTTACCAGCTGAAATCGTGACTCATCGGACCAGGCCACGGTTTTCCATTCATCTAGGGACCAACCGATATGCTCACGTGCCCACGAGAGTCGCTGCAAGCGATGTCGTTCTGTCAGTAAAGGCACTCGAGTCAGTCTTCTGCTGGAATAGCCCAAGAAATCCAAATTTCTCCGCACAGTTCTAGCAGACACGTCCATTGTACGTCCCACATTGATTTCTACGGTGATTTGACGCAGTGTTGCTTGTCTGTTAGAATTTACGACTCTTTGCAGACGTCGCCGGTCTCGATCTTTAAGTGCAGGTGGTCGACCACTGCGCTGTCCATGGTGGGATGTTATGCCTGAAATTTCATACTCTCGGCACACTCTTGACACAGTGGATCTGGGAATGTTGAATTCTCTAACGATTTCCGAAATGGCATGACCCATGCGTCTAGCTCCAACTAACATTCCGCGTTCAAAGTCTGTTAATTCACGTCGTGCGGTCATCATCACGTTAAAACCTCTTCACATGAATAACTTGAACAGAAATGAAAGCTCTGTAAAAGCACTGCGCATTTATACCTGTTCTATGCGATGCTACTGCCATCTGAAAATTTGCATATTGCTATCCCATGACTTTTGTCACTTCAGTGTATATATATAGATTTTCTTAAAGGTCTTAAGTTGGACGCAGCGCATTTTATGCTTACTTCGTTAGAAAATCTAGAACGATTTTTACGACAAACTTACGAGTTTTACGATATCGTTTCCAATCTGATAGGATGTACGTAACAATTTTCATCAACTCTGTAGTTTGAAGATCCGTCCATTGTTTAGTTGCTTGAATTTCGAGTTATTTTGTGAAAATATAATTCGTTTTGAAATATAATTAGTGTGAAAAAAGAATGTTGTTTTTACAGTATAATACAGCTAATTTTATGGTTATAAACTGTAAAATAACTTTTTTACAACACTTTAACGTAAAATTGTGAATTTTATAGTTCATTGCGGTGCATTTTACAGTTTTAAACTGGAACCTAGGTTTATTATACTGCTGTTTTTGCAGTATAATATTGCTAAATTTTACGGCAATAAACTAAAAATTCTAACTTTGCAGTGGAAAACTGTAAATTTGATAGTTTTACAATTTATTACTGTGCACTTTACAGTTTTAAATTGGAACCTCGGCTGTCAGTATTATACTATAAAAGCAACAGTTCCATTTTTGCAGTGTAAAAATAAACTACTCGTTGAGGATTTTAACCTTTTTGTTAGTTAAAATATTCAAAATTGCACATTTCATTCAATATTGCAGCCGCTTTTTGATACTGTATAGCAAATATATTTTTTGATGAAATTTTCATTTATTACGATAAAAGTGCTGAGAAAAGTGTTATTTTTTCCTATCGAATGACAATTCATGAGAGTAAAATATCAGAAAGAATGGTCTGAAATTTATGCAACACTGTAATTTTTAGTCATCGAGTAAGCAACTGTACTTTATGGCATAGAAATTCAAAAAAAAAAAGACGAAAAACTTTCCATACTGCTGTCCTTGGTTGTGCAAAGGAGAATTTCTCAGAAACAAATTTAATAATATTATTTTTTAAACTTTTAACTATCCTTTTAGATAAATTTTATGCTGTGCGCTATCCTGTAAATTCGTTTTTCAAGCAATAATATTCTTACTGCAGTGAAAACTTCTTTATAACAGTACTTCTCAACTTCTTCACTGCTGAGGAAGAGTTGATACTCTTTTGAGCTTTAGCGGACAACATACTATCGAAATAATATTTTCATAACAATTGTATTAAACGAAATGAGATGAATACAATTATTTTCCTAATTACTTCATTTTATAAAAATGTTATAGACTAATTTTCACTTGCTGTTCGTGGAAAACATGAAAATTGGTCGCGGAACACAGGATGAGGATCTTTTGCTTCATAACATGAGGGGACATACATGTTTAAAGCCATTTAATGAAAGACAATTGAACATTCAAATTACAAAAATACAAGTTTCCTGTATTCCACGAACAGCTTGTAAAAATTAGTCGATAACATTTTTATTGTTATAATTCAATTTATCAAAAAAAAAACCTTTATATTCTTCTCATTTCGTCTAATACAGTTGTTATGAAAACATTATTTTATTTCTATCGTATGTTGTCCGGTAAAAATTCGAAACTGTATCAACTGGTCCTCAGCATTGAAGATGCTGAGAACAGTTATACATAAAGAATTTTTCGCTGCAGTAAGAACATTATTGCATGGAAAACGAATTTACAGAATTGCGCACGACATAAAATCGATCTAATACAATATCATCGCCGTTAAAAGTTTAAAAATAACGATAATGAATTTGTTTCTGGCAAATTCTTCTTTTCACAATCAAGGACAACAACATGGAAAGCTTTTTATTTTTATTATATTTTCTTTTTATTTTGCAACCGTAAAAATATCACTTCAGTTCATTTTCTAAATTACATAAAATGATGTTTACAAGCTGCGGTATTTAAAATTAAAAGAAAGGTAATTAAGTAAAAATGTTTTTTTTTCTTTCCCAAAGGTTCTTTACATATATAGATTATTACTATTATCTTAAGTAAATTATGTTTTTAAATCGAAATCTCTGGATGCTTTAAATTTATCTCCATAAAGCAGTGGTAGCTAGCAGCAAAGCACTGCTCTCAGAAGGTACCATGCTCGAATTGCAATATAGCATTTGTAGCTTTCAGAAAACGGAAGATGAAGTGGTTGCTGTTAGGGATGCACCGATTAATCGGCCATAATCGATCACTTAGTCGATTATTAATAATCGACAAAATCGGTCCGATTAATCGACCGATAAAATATTTTTTAAATATTATTCTTTAACGTATACCTTCACTAAGAAACTATGATGAATACTTTTATTAACAGTAATAATAATCCTCACAATTGATATAAAGTTTTTTTTTTTTACATTAACTCTCCTATTTTGAATAAATATACATAGACAATGTTGCAACATATTTCATGTGGCGATAGTTTTCTACTTAGCACAGTGCTTTTAGATAACCTCTAATTTTCAAAGAATAAGAGTATTGAATTAAATTGCTACTAATTATTGAAAAGTATGAATTAAAAGTACTCCTAAATTGGAGTGCTCACCACAGACTCCCCCTACCCATTTCTTTTTCAGTTTTATATGCAATTAACCTAACTAACAACGTGTTAATAATATTATTGACAATAATGTGAAAATTGGTTCTAAGAAATTTGATAAAATATTGAAATCATTTCGTGAAAACTAGGAAAATAGAAAAAAAAAACTTCTGTCAGAAATAAATTACTTACTATTCCTAAACTTGAAATTGTATAGAGAGAAGAAACAGAGATGGTAAAATTGGTAGTAGAGAAACAAACATCCTTATCATTAATCGGCTCAGTATCATTAGTATCATCATCAGTATCATCAGTATCATTAATCGACCGATTACTGATTAATCGGCTCAGTCAATTAATCAGTAATCGGCCAATTTGCTTATCGGTGCATCCCTAGTTAATGTAATATGTTGTTCATCAACTCTTCATTCACCAATTTGTTCTGGTAGTACTCGTAGTACCCTAGCAGTATAATCCCATCGGCCGATGA
The DNA here is from genome assembly GCA_038373865.1 of Uloborus plumipes. Lineage (NCBI taxonomy): Eukaryota > Metazoa > Arthropoda > Arachnida > Araneae > Uloboridae > Uloborus > Uloborus plumipes. The sequence continues at coordinate 17,964 of JAXGGA010008006.1, forward strand.
TCGGCCATTCATCGAAACCCGATGAAATTCTCATCGGCCAATGATCGGATTCGATGAGTTCTCATCGGGAATTGCTCCAATATGTCTCATCGGCCAAACAGAATCCGAGCAGGAAAATTCGATGAGTTTTGCTCGAAATACGATTAGATTTGGAGCAATTTACGAGCAGTGCAGTCCCGTACAGATGAATTTAGTATCAATTTTGGATGCTCGGCTTATTTTCATCGGGAAAGTTGATCGGCAGGATATCTCCTTCCGATGAAAAGTAGCTCATCGAAAACCATGCTCAGATACTGATCGGAACGATGCCATCGTGCGTTACGGGATCAGTTTAAGAGGAGTTCGATGATCGGCCCAGCAAAATCCGATGAGTTGATGCTACTTGAGTAGCCATCATCTAGTTTACCTGGCGAGTTTTTCTTGTTTTTTCCGAGCTATTATTAAACTATGCAAAAGAGCGTATATTTATAGCACCCAACAGCATGTAATGATTAAAAAAATAGTTTAAAAAGGTGACATTTTGCTTTAATCTAAACACAAATCATAATAATGAAGAAGCTACCATCAAAAACCTATGAATATTTTATCTTGTCACACATATTAAACCCACTAATTTGTCTTAAAAAGCAAAAAAAAAAAAAAACAGATCATCATATGCAACTAATTGCCCAACATGTAACAAAGTGTGAGTTATTGCGACATTTTTTTAATTTAATGGCGTGGAAAGCCTTAGTTCAAAAAGGTGAAAGCAGTTAAGGGACAAACCAGTCACACACGTTACAAGTAAATTTCAGCTGTCATAACACCTAGCGCGGATAAATCGTCGCGTTGTTTTGGAACTCATAAAACAAATTAACCTGTTTTGTGAGCATTAAGATCTGAGCGATTAGTGCGCGCACGTGCTGCTCTTACTAATTAGTGAACTCTCTACTAGTGACACACTCTCGTATGCACTGCATGCTTCGTGAGCCTACGCAAATTTGTCTGGAAATGAAAGTGGGCTCACTTGGAATTATCATGCATTAAATGGTAGTTGATTTCTTTTTAAAGTAAAACGTTTTTTTTTCTTCCTTTTTTTTAAATAAAAAGGATAAGTATTCTAAAAAAGAGAAAGTTTCACCTGGCAGTTTTGATAAATTCAATTCTCTAGCGCATAATTGCTTCTAGAGCACTAAATGTATTTTAAATATTAGGTATTATGTATGAATTCTGCCTCCAGGCGTGTGCGAAGTTAGTGTAAATAACAACATAAACTAACAACGATTTGAAAAAGATGTTATAAATGTAAAAACGACAAAATTTCGAAAAGCAACTAAAAGTAAAATTGGGCAAGAACTGCTTCGTCTACGGAGAGCGGGAGCAGTTGGTAAAAAAAGGAATTTGCAGGTTTATGAAAGCTGCATACGAGTTAGCATAATGAAATTATTAAGATGTTTAATTTTGAAAAATCCAGAAAAGGACGATAAAAAAGACAGCACTACTGCCAACTCATTAATACAACAAACCGCTACGCTCTGATGGGTAGCCACAGTATGAACTAAAAAGAATTTTGAGATTTTTATTAAAAAAGCAGAGAAGGTTTTTTTTTCCAGAAAATTAAGCGGTATTCCATAATACCTTTTTCTCACTTACTTTTTATTTCAAAAAATGGCATCTATTTTTTCCGCACACTCTTACATAAACATTAAAAATTCTAAAATTATAAAATCTCACAACTTGTTAAAACATCAAAAATGTGTTAAGTGATTGGAGGGAAGTCTTAGGTAAGAAAAGCCGAAATATGTACCTACTTGCTAGAATAATTTATGGCTGCTTGTATTATCTGTAAATAACTGTGTAAGTTTTTTGTGTTCATAGGCTGACTAACTTACGAAAATGGTTATCTTGATTTATGTGTTATATGATTTATGTGTTCTAAGTCATTACACGTACTAAATAGAGGAACAGCGCAGTAATATTCTGTGCCATCAACTGATTTCAAACCATATTTTCGGTCTTCTCAGCCATCAAGGATGATGTAAAAGGGATAAAAAAGTGACCGACGTGATCAAGTTTCGTCAAAGTAATAGAGGATTCCCGAAAGCCATGTCATATTTAGCTCCGTCATTTGATCAAATATGTTTTCTTGCAAAAGATTAAGGGAGCTTCTTACTGTAAGAACTACGATCGGTTGATTTACAGTAGCAAAATTCGTGCTCTGCTTTGAAATTAATGTCTTGTTGTGTTTTTACATAATTTTAACTTCTAACGAGGATTGATGAATGCTTGTTAAGAACTTACATAAATAGTTGACTTACGGATGTATCCAGTTAGTTCTTATGCAAGGAATAGTGAAACACAGATAATAGAGAAAATTACATTTCAGTGAAATAACCTTGATGTCAGGATTCTTTTATAGGAACAGAATCCTAAATAGATGCCTCTATGTCGAGTTACTAAGATTTTTCCGATGGGACGTAGCGAAATTTACTATCAAATTGCTACATCGGGGTGTCTGATCCAGGCAGCCACTGGCAGCCACGTAAATATGCTTGATGAAACTTCGGATGTTAGAAGGATAGTTAGTTAGTTAGAAAGATTATTTTAGTCCCTGTTGCTATGGTAAGAGCAGTAGCAAATTTCCTGCTCCAGTTAACATAACTACGGAATAAAAAAATCATGACCCTCAGGTTGAAAGTAATTTTTAATGATAGAGTAAATGATATCCACTCGGTAAAGCTTTGGCAACATGAGGGAGTGTCGGTTTAATCATGTTAAAACCTATGATGGACGAGAAGACTGCAATGAATCTTTCGTCGTTATACAAATTGACAAGTCAACGACCACAACATCACATAACGTAATGCTGCTATGGTAGTTGACCTCCGATATTGATAATGTTTACCTCTTTTGCGGGTCATGGGAAAGTATAATTGCCACGGATTTGGGTTGTAATACGTTTCCAAAGCTACCACACTTCACTTCACACTCCAGGCTCCTCAGTACCTACCACAACTTGCAAAATGACCACAAAAGTAACCTAATTCAATTTAGTGCCATTTACAATTTTCCTATCACCGCTCCTAAAGAGGTAAACATTGTCAAGTTCGTATAGCTCAACTTAACAGAGCAGCACTATAGAAATACCGATTGTGTGAAGGAGTGAAAAAGGATCAGGATGAAAAATTTAAAACTTTTCTCAAGTTTATCTTTACACTTGGAGAAATTGGAGAACTCCCCCCCTTCCCCTTTCAGCAGTTAATATTGAGGCAGCGGAAGATAACTAGCGAAGCCATCTATCAATGTTTATGTCAGTTATCTACGGTATATTTTAGGTCAATTTCAATTTCGTCACGATGAGAAATAAGAATGCCGAAATGTTAAAATACCGTAAAGTCGGGTTACTTGGACCCACAAGGAGGTTACTTGAGCCCACAGTAAAATGATAAAATCTGGGTTTGGTACTAGCATTAGAGACTGCAGAGGGCTTCTACCTAGTGGAGAAACGAGGAACTACGTGCAAGTCTTCAACTAGTAGGTACCAAACCTAGATTTTATCATTTTACTGTAATGGGCTCAAGTAACCCCTTAGGGTCCAAGTAACCCGACTTTACGGTACCTGCATTTCTCTCTCTCTCTCTCTCTCTAGAAGAAAACCCTGAAGTTTATCAAATTCCCATTTATCTGTACCTTAAAACTAGACTAAAGTAAGTCCATTTTCAAAACTTATCAGGAGAGGGCGAAAACTGTTGTCGGCTGTATGCAAAAGATAGGGGTTGCGCTCTTTTGATACTGCTTAAGGAATTATACACTCAGGCACATTGAAAATAGCGACCCAAGAAGAAAGCATCGGATTGAATTTGCCAAGTTTCGACATTGTACAGATTCCCTGTATTTGTGTCGTTGCTCACCCTGTATTAGAGTCTCTCATCTGTATCATTATGTGTATTAAATTTCATTTCAGTCCGACGTTTTCTTCTTGGGTCGCTATTTTCAATGTGCCTGAGTGTATATATTAAAGAATTTCTCTAAAAGAATAACGTTCTCATGGGTCGATGTGGAATAAGATAACATATAATGCAGTAATAAAGTGAAAATCGCCATTTTTGGCCTTACGTCGTTCTAGTTCCGAGGTACAGATATTATCTCCATCTAATAGCTCTTTAATTATTACCGAATATGCCTTTAATAAAATTTACGACAATGCTTACTTCCCAAATAGCTACAAAAAGATAAACGCTTTTCATTCTAACTTTCGACACCACTGTTGGAAGGAACACACGAATGCAGTCGATCTTTATTCATAACTTTTCTTGAAAGCCAAAAAAATATCACCGTTGTCCCTCCGTTTCACAGCCAACCTGATAGAGCTATCAAATCTGCAAGCTGAGTTTGCTCCCGAGCTTAAGTGTTGCCATAAATCTCTGGAAGGACTTTAAAAAATATATGTCTTGCTGTCCTGCTAAGTCAATAAATACCCTGGGAAGAATTACGGCGTTACGCCTACTTTCCGCGAAGCTGGCATGAAAAAGCAGGGAGGCAGGGCAAGAATTTACCCCCGGGGGAGCACAACTTTAGTGGGTTTATAGAGCTTATAAATCTTGCAACCTTGAATTATCGATAAATGCTGCTGAATATTGCCGGTTAATTTCTCATTGGGTTTGACCTCTGGCTCACATTAATTTCAAGAGACGGGAAAGAAAAAGTCGATGAGATATTTCTTTAAAAGTATCGACTTTTTTACTTATGTATTTACAAAAACTGTAACTTGGTTGATATCTCGCAATTTGTTCTACATTTTTTATTTCTATACATTTAACGTAATTTTCATAGTCGTGACACTGGATGAAGAGCCTATACTGTTGTAACGTCTGTACGCTAAGTTGCTTTACAAAAATTGTGGAACGTTTACCAAAGCTTTACTGGTACAAGCATCTTGGAAAACAGAGGAGGGTTTGCAGTTTGGGGGCCATGGAATTGAACATAACTACATAAAATATTTTTCATGTGCCTTTTTATGACTTCTCAGCTTCCCCTTTGTAGGGGGGATCCCTCGCAATTGCGATAGTTGCGACATGGTAAATCTACCACTGTTGGAATATTCTTTTCATCTTGACTAACTTACTCTTGATGAGCCTGAGTTTTCTACATGAGTCTGAGATTTTTTGAATCATTCGACCCCTGACCATTACCATCCAATTGATATTTTTGCTATTTTTAAGTACATCAAAAGATACTTGAAGACATTTTTTAAACTTAAGTACAGAACATATACTACTGTTTTGTTTTATGAATAAATTATCTTTTTCAGCTTTTTTTTTTTTTTTGTATGAGATATTCGGAATACGTTTTTCATTGAAACAAGAAAAAAAAAAGTTTATTCCTTTAACGTTACAATAATTGAATGGGATATGTGACAATGGATGATGGATAAAGGTGATATGTGACAATTTAGGAAAAGCATACTTTTTACCATGGATGAAGGTGTGAAAAGGTAATAACTTTTTTTTGAAAGCCCATTCTAGAAATTAAAAAAATTGTCACAGATCACCTTTATTCACTTGCCCCTTCAATTGTGTTTGTGAGTTAACACAATTGAACACACACTAATTTAAATTTGTGCAAATCGGCGAAATTCAAATGCCACATATCACATTTATCCATTTGCCCCTTCAATTCCTAGGCTGCATGTCCTCTATAGTTGGGGCAAACCCTACCTGGCAGCCCCAACTATAGTATTAAAGCTCTTTATTCTAAATTTCGTCAATTCTTTCGTTATTTTTCCTTCTTCATTTAAAGTTTGGACTTAAATTGCTAACTTTGATTCAATGCGCTGCTTTAAAAATTTTTCTCTATTTAAGAAATACAATTGCATTATTTTATAAAACTGACAATTTTATCACAATATGTAGACCAATGTTAGCCCTGTCTTTCAAAAATGCATCACATTCTATGCCTGACGTATGAACCGGCGTTGATGAGTATGCTTGGAAATGGAATGCGGCTACAAAATCGAAATTGCCTGCTTTTCAAACTGTTCTACAAAGCAAAGTACTAAAAATATTTATATTTCATACATTTTGGGAGCTATAAATTATTCATACGATCCTTAATTTATTCCTGTCCATTTGTTATCGTTGACAGAAGTGTCCAAACACATGGATGGATTGCTTGTCAAGACTTCCTTTTCAGAAAAACATGGTTTATAAATAAAGCAAGGCATGGTAGTCTGTAATAAACAAAAACATTCGTAGTTCTTTAACTGGCATTCATTTATCATTTTATGCATTTTTTTGACCGATGAAAGTTTATAATCACGTTGAAATCTTTTACAAGTACTCGTGAAAAGTAAAAAAAAAAAAAGAAAGAAAAAAAAAAAAAAAAAAAGAAAAAAACCCTTACAAACAAATAGACAAACTGGGAACCTTTCGCTGAAAAAAAAAAAAGCTTCCGAAATTCGAATGTTACTTTATTTTGTTAGTTACTCCTGTGTTTAGTGGCTTAAGAGTCTTATCTTAAACTGCTTCAAAGACCATTTACTAACTATCCATAATTTTTGTGGTTTTCTGAATAATTAGAAAAGTTATTCATAAAGTTACTGTGATTCATAAACTATGTTTTCAATTTTTTTAATCAAACTGATTAGTATATTGAAACTTTCTTGTATTCAAGTTTTGAAATTAGGACATGCATGTTACGCTTTATTGGCACCTATTTTTTTTCATAGTTACTAAAGGATCTTGCTATGGTATAATTTCAAAAGGATAAAAATATCTTAACAAGAGCAGATCTTTCAACATCCTACTGTTACGATAATCATGCTGTGGAAAAGTACATAGCTAAATACATAAACTGCGTAGGGGAATGTGAGGTAAAGTGAAATGGTGAGACATTTTCCCATATTGAAGTGCTACCTAATCCAGCAATATTTTAACCTAGTTTTTAATCATATAGTTGATTCCAGTCAAAAAATAAATAGCTCTAGATATCGACGGAAAAAACTGATTTTCAAAATTTGATACACATATTGTAATACTTTTGGTTTTGCAAAAAATATTTCTTGTTGTAAGAATATGATGAAATTCTTATACTTATCATTTTAAACATTATCTGAGGTCGATTGATGTCCAACGCAGTACTTATTCAGTCCGCATTCCTGTTTTGATTTTAAATGTTCGATGCAATGTAACAAGTGCACACGGGGCAAAGTGGATGGGATAAAGTGAAAGAGTCCATTTCGTTGACGTAGTCATTCATTTGTTAAATCACACGTATTTCTTCCTTTTTTGATTCATTTACATTCTTTTACTTATTGATACAATTATATATTCATTCGCGTTTTTGCTTATTCGTTCTCTCTTTTATTCACTACTTTATATTTTTCATATATGTATTAATTCATTTATTGATTTAATCTTTTTTTTGCTCATTTATTTCGTGAAAATTACTGTTAATCATTAAATGAAAAATGTTTCATTAACCCATTTATGCCCAAGTTTTTTTAACAATTTTTTTCAATTTTTATCTGCTTAAAACTCTTGCTTGGAATGGTTTACATGCATTTTAGGCTTAATAAATGTGGCAACGGCGAACTATTTTAAGTTATTTAACGTCCTGTTTATGGGACATGTTGCAGATATGTGAACAAAATACGACCTTACTTGACTTCACTTTTGCAAAGTAACATTATAGAAGGCATCTGTGCTCAATTTTAAGCAAATCATTTTGAAATAGTTTAATTTTATGAAAAATAAGCTCGCAAAAAAATTTACTTTCTGTGGCTACCCATGCTGGATCATTGCTTGACTGATTTGTCTGAAATTAGCCTTCGATAAATAAACTCTGATGTCTAAATAATGGCTCTAACTGGTTTTCTCAAGAAGAAGGACTATCTAACTTGTGAAAAACAGCTTTAGTAAAATGATATATCCATTACAGGCTTTTGTATGCAGTAACTAACAAGCGTCCCGTTTTTAGGCTACTCGGCATAAATGGGTTTAAAAAAATTTTATTTTTCCCTTTGCCCCATGGTTTTTGAGGTGAAATTTTTCTACCCTTTTTACTTCCTTTTACGTAGTAAAGGAAGTATTGTGATCACGAAAAAAATTTCACTCAAATTTCGGTCTAAATTTTGACGTTGCTCACCCCTGAATGAATGTCGCGTAGTTTTTTCGACCTGTCAGCACGTGCATACGTACCTAACAACATACAAACAGCCGAAAAATCAATTTCGACCACCCCCGAGTAAATTACGACGAGTTTTCTCGTGACGTCTGTATGTACGTATGTGCGGATGTATGTGCGGATGTATGTGCGTATGTGGCTCGCATAACTCAAAAACTATGTGCCGTAGAAACTTCTAGCTTGGTATGTAGGCTCTGAGGGGGGTCTAGTTGTGCACCTCCCCTTGTGATTGCATTCGAATGTTCCCAAAGGGGTCTTTTACCCCTTTTTTGGGGTAAATCAATGTTAATTTCAATACAGACTCAAGTGATATGAATTGGCGCCACCACTTGGCGACATGTCGCCAAGATTTTGGTCGCCAAGTGTTTGACGCCAACTTGGCGACATATCGCCAAGTTGGCGACAAATTTGGCGAAAAAAATTATTTTTTGAATTTGGATTCAACTTGGCGCTATTGGCGATATTTTGCGAAAAATTCACTAAATGATATTAAAATCAGCAATATTTAGAAAAATAACCATTGTAAAATATTTTTTGCATTGTTTTGTGGTAGATTAGAGGAGTAAATATTTGAATTGTTACCTTACTCACTCCAAGCACTTTTTTTAACACTTAAGGCAACTACTAAGAAATTTACACGTAAAAGGAAGTAGTGTGGGGTCCATACCAGATTTTTTTTGAAGGAACCAAAAAAATGCCGAAAATGAAAAATGATATTTCAATGCAAATTGTGCTTCAAAATACACTGCTTCTTCTGAAACATATAGGGTAGACAGACCCGTGGATGAACACTTAAGCAAAATTTCAATTTCAAAAATTCATAGCGTCGAAAAAAATAGTAGCACTTGCCATATGACAGTGAAAGCACTTTAAATGATATATACGCTGTATTAAAAAAAAAAGTTGGGAGAGCTTTTATGGTTCTGCATCAGGTTTTAGGGGGGGGGGGGGGTTAAAACGAAAATAAGTACCTGGACCCAGTGAATAAACACCTCTATCAGGGAACAAATGCAGCATTTTCTAGTCATTTTCTTTCCATAAATGTATAGAAAGGAGTTAGTTCTGCTAATGCATCTAAGAAAAATGCTTCAAAACCTTATTTTTTAGGAAAATCACGAGGCGTTCATTCACTGGTCTGTCGGTATACCCAAAACTGGTAATATATGTTATGAAGAACCACTTGGTGACAATTCGTTCTTGGTGATTTGTTCATTTCAACTTGTTCATTTTGAAACAGGTTAGTTTAAAACAGTGAGTAACCGCCCCTAAGCAAGGGCTAAGGCAGGAACATGCAATACACCGCCAACTCGGCCATTTCGATCCATGGACTGCAGTTTCGTGCTTATTGTTCGCTCATCAGCATGGAATACGAAAGTAGCCGAGTTGGAGGCAAAAATCCTCTTTCACATTAGCTACCAGTTTTTTTTTCTCTCTCTCTTTGCTCTATAAGAGGATTTTTGCCTCCAACTCGGCTACTTTCGTATTCCATGCTGATGAGCGCACAATAAGCTCGAAACTGCAATCCATGGATCGAAATGGCCGAGTTGGCGGTGTATTGCAGGTTAGTTTAGTTATCTTGAGCAAAAAAATGACAATTGGGTGCGAAATAGTGTCTGAAATGACTCTCTCTCTTTTGCAGTTGGTGATCGGCGGTTCCTCTGGCCAGAACACGTGTTACGAGCGGACGGGGGTCAGTCCGGAGAGCCAGTACGACGCCAGGCTGTACCCGCGGCTACCGTCCTACACCACCTCCTACCAGGCCGACCCCAACCTAGACCCCACGACCACCTTCTACGCTCCCGCCCTGGTGAGTAAACATTCACCACCTATTCTGTTTGTTTTGAGTTGAACCCATTGAGGGTCGTAAGCAGGGGCGGCAAATAAGGGGGGTAAGAGGGGCGGTTGCACCGCCAAATATTTTTCGCAGAATGTTAAAAAACAGGTAAATTCAATTTATGTATAACGCAAATCACTGATCTAGTGCAAAAGGAACTAAAAAAATCTTGTCAATTTCAAACAAAAATTGATAAAACTCATCCTTAAACGCATTCTCAAGATTATTCTAATAAGAGAAGAATCTGAAAAAAAAATGCTCAGAAACAAGTATAACGGGACAAGAAAGGGTTTTCAACTTTAGCTGTTTGGGAAATAGCACAAGAGACTAGATATCGATGGAAAAAAAAGCTATTCTTTTTGACTCCGAACATTTCAGATTAAAACTTGACTAAATGTTAAAAACTAATTTCCAGCCAAGAAATTTTGTGTGATTAGTTATAATTACAAAATATGTAATACAAAATATGTAATAATGTAAAAATAATTTTTAACTTTGGTCACAAAAATTTATATTGTTTTATAACTCCAATTTGTCTGAACATTAAATCCATTTAAAAATATCTTTCTTTTAACCAATATGTATTTTGTTAAATACAGAGGAACTTCATATTTAAGAAACTCGCCACCTAAAATGAAATGCTCAAATGCCGCCCCTGGTCATAAGTAAGCTTTTCAGAAAAGTATGGAACTTTTTTTTAATGAAATTATTAGCTGGGATTCTATAAGCTTTTCTAGTAACGATACAACTGTTTCTTAAGTAGGGTATTTTATTCATTTATTAATATCTTTACTTTAGAAGTGATTTATTAAAATTGCTTTATTGCGTACATTTTACTTCAAATTAAAGTTAGGTACTCATATTTTTAATAATTTCGATGTTCACTTGCGCCAACTTATGGGTTTTTCGAGGAAAAAAGGGGGGGGGGGCGATAGGCTCCAGTCAGTGTCTTGCAGGGAACGATGAGCTCAAAAATGTTGGGAAACACTGTTCTAGGGGTTCTGCATTTATTTTTCTTGGAGTCACTTAAAAGAAAGAAAGGAAGAAATAAAATGCAGTATACTACAAGAAAATTTCTAGTAAACAGAATTTTCAAAAAGATTTCTACACTGAAAAGTAACTGCAGTACGAATAGAAAATCTGCAGAAAACTCGGCTACCTTAACAATTCCTAGTAACGGTATTTTTACTTAAAAAAAAAACTTGTTTCTTGAAAAGTTTATGGAAACTCAGTTTTCTAGAGAATTTATAGAGGTACTGTGCAGTAGTTTATTACCGTGTAGAAACCATTACGGAAGTCCAGCAGACCAGAGATTTTCTAGTAGCACTACTGTGTTATCACAGCGAAACTCGTCACAAAAATATGAGTGAAACCACCCCATATCAGTCAATTAAAGCGCGGGAAGATGCTTGAGTGTTTTGGCGGGAACACCTGCCGCGAGAGAAAAGATGGAACTCCTAATCATCCCCGGAGATACACCGCCGATAGCCGGGGCAGGAAAAACGAGACGGCCGGGAACAAGTTGGGCGTCCGGCGCAGGTGGATACGATCGACCATCGCTCGTATCTGCTCAAAAACAAAAACGGAGAATACGATTATACGACGACAAGGAGGAGGCGGACTGCCCATCAATAACCCGCGTTATTGATATCTGCCCGATTGTGTCACTGGAGAAACAAACCACTGAGCTTTCGGATCGCTAAAAGCAGCCCCCGGGCGACGGGGGACACATTTTGCTTCTGATGGACGATGCCGATTAATATTAATCGATCAATTATTGTGGTAGTTATTAATCCGGGAAGGTCGTCTTCACCAGAGAATCTATTTATTGGCTGTGGTTAAGGATTTCGTGTAATGAGTGGTCGTTTATATTTTAATGGAGTTGGAAGTGGAGTCATTCATTCTTGAATCTTTGTCTTCTGGATTAGCTGTTAACACTGTAGAAAGAAGCTGCAGTAGCACTAGAACATCTCTAGGACACTGAGACTCCATAAGCTGTTCTAGTAGCGTTACAGTTCCTTCTTAAATGGAGAGAAGTTGTATCGTTATACACTGTTAAAACTAATGGTTGCAATTGGCACCTTTCCGGGGTGAAACGCTTGTAACAGGAGCGGCACCCAGTAAGGTGCCGAGATTTCACCCTTGGCTTGGGTGAAAAACTGGCACCCTCAATTCAACGAGCAGCGCGGGTGAAAGATGGAACCGTATAGGAGAGCATAATGGCACCCTCACTGTTCACTATTGCAGATCCCCCCTGTGCTGTGTGCGTTTTTGTTTTTCAATTGTGTTTACTTTTAATTATTGCTTTTATTCACAAAGTCTTGGTACATTTTCACCTTGAATTCCGATTTGAAAATGATCGAAACTTGTAATTTAAAGCATTTTCTCGCAGTTCAGACTTTCCAACATATTTTAAAAGAATTCGTGACTTGAATTAAACTCAGTAGTTTTAAAATGCTATTGACATTTACTGCAGCATTACCTGTACCAAAAATGAAGAGGGAAGGTATTTTATGGATCCCTTTCAAAAACAATCAAAAATATTCAGTTGTATCATTCTATCAATAAAAAATTGAATCGCTTCATTAACTTATAAAATTTTAATCAAGGGTAACATATTAATAGGTATGTATAGTTCGACATTTAAATATCTTTATGGAATAAAAGATATGGGGTATTTGAAAAGCAGTGTTTGTTAAACGTCAAGTTTCTCGACAGATTAAAAATCGAAATATATTTTAAGGATCAATTCAACTGATGGAACAAAAAAGTAAGCTCTGGCAATAACGAACTCAGCATTTGTTATCAATAACGCCAACGAAAGATATTAGCGACAGCACGAAATGCATGGCATTAAAATAGCATATACATATACGTATGATAAAAACAAATAAGAAAGAAAGAGTCATTCAGAGTTTCTTTTTTTTTTCCTTCCCTTCGCGTTCTGCTGCTTGTTTGTATTCTGCACGGCAAAAGAGATTCGCTGCACAGAGATAAATTTCCGTTCGTACACTTTGAAATGATTGCACAAATATGTTGGAAATTCTTAGAACTATTATCAAATGCATGTACTTACGTGAGAATTCGAAGACTAATATGAAGAATTAATCCATTTTTGTAATAAACTCAAGGTGAAATCCAAGACTGTGAAAACACTGTACCGAAAATTCTGTCGTGTCGACGTAAACAAGATGTCCGCCATTCAAATGGTTGATGATGATGATGAGACCTCGCGCAGGCGCATTCTGTCAAAGGTGCCTTTTGGTACGGCGAGATGTCTCACTGAGCATGCGCAAGCTTTATTCACCCCAAAGGGTGCCGATGGGAGGCTTTTTAGTGCGGTAAGAGCTTTTCAAATTCGCTGTGGCACCCCGTGGCACCTTGCTTTCACCCAAACTTTCTTATTGGCACCCCTGCGTCACCCGTAGTTTTTACAGTGTAACGTTACTTAAAAGCCGTACCATTACTACACTTTGGAATAGAACTACAGTACTACTCGATTCGTCCCCCTTGTCTAATGGTCAGAGGAGTCTGACAGGGATGGAGGGGTGCCAGGTTCGAATCTAGGCTTGAGCATGGATGTACTTTCTCTCTTATGGTTCGTCCTTTCTTTGTGTGAACGTGTTGTTATGCTGTGATCGGTTGCCTACCCCTGCTGCTCCCAATTTTTTAGCCATTCTTAGTGCTTCCCATTTGCTTCAAAAAACCTCCTTCTTAATTATGACTGCAAGACAAAGTGTTAACGACCTGGAAGTCAATGTTAATCACTCGCTATCACAATCACTTTCTTCTATATAGAACAAACTTGGGGAAGAAATTTGAGCTAGGATTCCGCGGAATACACTTTGGGAAAAGCTGACCTACCCTGTAAACGGGTCCCTGTGGCATGCGTGTACTGTGGAAGTCGGACTTGACACCAAATGACAGTGCGGTTGGAAAAGTGAAGCAGTGAACCCCGAATTGCCAGCCTAGCTGGTACAAGACAACAACAATAGTACTACTAGAGAAATTTAAGGAAACTGGGACTCCATGAGTTTTTCTAGTAATGATACGGGCTCTTTTTTAAGTGTTTGAGTCGTAAACAGCTCGAGCGCACCGTTGAGATTTTATGTCGAGAAAGCACATCACATTCCGAAAATCGTCAACAAGTATCGTTCGTTGAAGTCACACGCTCAGATTTACTGAAGCAACATCCAACTCATTTCAATGTAAAAAATGCATTTTACATTCCCATACCCCCACCCCCGATGTGAATTCCTGGGAACCAAAGGACCTTTGTGACAAATCTGGTAAAGGTCCTACTTAAACTGTAGATTTTTATAATAAACACACACACACATTAAGATATACATGGATTTTTAATGTATAGTGATGAGAATTGCTTTAACTTCCCTTTCACTTTTTTACAATTTTTCCCACTCCCCCCCCCCCCTACAATCCATTCAATTTCATCAAAATGAAAACTTAGACACTAAAATCTCTACTAAAAAAATCTATAATTTGAAGCTTTAAGGCTATTTCTTACACACTATTTTCTTATCCTGCACCACTCGATCGACTGAAAATGATTCATCAAGGAGTAGTAGATTTTTATAATAAACACACACACACATTAAGATATACATGGATTTTTAATGTATAGTGATGAGAATTGCTTTAACTTCCCTTTCACTTTTTTACAATTTTTCCCACCCCTACAATCCATTCAATTTCATCAAAATGAAAACTTAGACACTAAAATCTCTACTAAAAAAATCTATAATTTGAAGCTTTAAGGCTATTTCTTACACACTATTTTCTTATCCTGCACCACTCGATCGACTGAAAATGATTCATCAAGGAGTAGTAGATTTTTATAATAAACACACACACACATTAAGATATACATGGATTTTTAATGTATAGTGATGAGAATTGCTTTAACTTCCCTTTCACTTTTTTACAATTTTTCCCACCCCTACAATCCATTCAATTTCATCAAAATGAAAACTTAGACACTAAAATCTCTACTAAAAAATCTATAATTTGAAGCTTTAAGGCTATTTCTTACACGCTATTTTCTTATCCTGCACCACTCGATCGACTGAAAATGATTCATTAAGGAGTCATTCGTTCTCAAGAAAACGCCAAGACAGAAAGGAATGGAATTCCTCGAAGACAAAAGAAGAAACTTTGAATGAATCATCTCCTCCTCCAACTTTTTTTCACAGAAACATCCATCAATCAAATG
Source organism: Uloborus plumipes (assembly GCA_038373865.1). Lineage (NCBI taxonomy): Eukaryota > Metazoa > Arthropoda > Arachnida > Araneae > Uloboridae > Uloborus > Uloborus plumipes. The sequence goes on from JAXGGA010008006.1 coordinate 33,191, forward strand.
ATTTTTTTCCCTTCTAGTTCTATTAGTTACAATTGCCTCAGAGGTTTTTTCGATAGTTTCTGAAACAGATTTTATTCTTAAATTCTCCTATGGAATGTTATTATTGCTCACAGACAAATTCTATTCTCTATATTTTTATTTGTATTTGTGTAAGAAAGAGAGATAAGTTAGATTAAGTTTCTTTAAAAAAAAAAAAAAAAAGACGGAATTTAAAAGAGAAGCCTGCATTTTTATTGCTTTTCAAAAAAAAAAAAAAAACTTTTAGCAGTTTATATCCATAGTTAACATTTAAATCCATAAGGTGTGCATCAGTGGTTCCCAAAGTGGCTCACAGGGATCACCAGGGGTCTCCCGGAGTGTTTGAAAGGGGTCCATATAATGGGAAGAAAAATTGGGGGTTCACAAGATGCAAATTGGGTTTCTTTTATTGATACACCAAATCCACTCTATCCCACTTAAGTCTTTTTTTTCCTTGTACATCTATTCCACTAAGAATATTAGCTGATTTAAGTTTTGTGCCATTCTTTTTGTGAATTGCATGCCCACAAATGTTACGTTTTTCTCTGCATCTGTTTTCTTTTCACTTAAATTTTAATTTTTTACTCTGCAGTAAAACTGTCAAATTGAATCTTTTAGAAAGTTGTTATCTGGTTGTTTTAGAACTCCAATAAATGGAACTTAACCATTTAATTCCCAGTTTTAGAATGCCTGTATTCAGGGCCCGATTAACCCGTAAAGTTGGGAGATGCTCTGTCTCATTTTGAGGCCCCCTGCTTTTTGAAGCAAGGGGGGGGGGATTCTATACCCTTGAGACACTGAAACAAATCTCGCTAAGGGTACGTATCATTTCTAAGAGCTGCCCAAGCAGAATTCGGATTAAAGTCTGTCCCCTTCCTCCACTAATATGCAGAATTTTCACACATAATACACATGGTTGCATTACAATTCTATAAAAATGTTGTATTAGATTTTTTACTTCACAGAATTAATTAAATCATAATAAAAGTACACTGTAGAAAAGTAGCGTCAAATCCCATATTTAAAAATAGCTTTGTGGTGGGATCAATGTTTTATGAAAAGTCTTCACTTTTTAAAATTTCCAGAAAAATTTTATTGAACCAGTTCTAATGTTTACAATTACCTTTAGATATGCATTTAAAAGTAGAAAGTATAATTTTTAATCACAAGTTTTCAGTCATTTTTGGGCCCCCTGATAATTTTTTAGGGGAAGCTCAAGCTTCTCGTGCCTTTTGGATAATCAGGCCCTGCCTGTATTACAATTTCTGATTAGTTTTGGAACGACCCCAAGGAAGGGGGTCCACGGAAAATTCGAAAACTAGGTAAGGGGCCCACGGAACAGAAAAGATTGGGAACCCCTGGTGTAGATCGAGTTAAAAATAAAAAGGAACTGCTGATGTTATTGGAAAGTCATGACTCAAGTTGTGATGTAAGACACAAGACAACAGTTGTTCTGCGCTAGTTTGGCTAGTAAATGACAATTTTTCATAAAAAAATTAATTGTAATGAACATTCATTTACTTATTTGAGTGGTGGGTGTGCTAATAAGGATTTTACGTTTCTTTCTTTTTTTCTGGGGGGGGGAGAGGCCCTGGAAGGAGGGGAAGGGGAATTGTCGCGATGCCAAGAATGAGTATCAGGCACACGCATTCGATTCAAGGGAATTTAGTTACTACTACTAAAAATCAATAACATAAGAGCAGATTTAGAAAAGATAATAATTTATGTTTTCAATTTTACTAGCGTACTTGATCGCAAAAGGCGAACAGAGTTATGATTCAAGTTTGATTAGATCTAACAGATCCAACGGCGTAATCATTAAAATCTAGCTAAGTTCTGTTTAAGAGTTCAGTATCAAATTAGATACTTTGGACAATTCGACTTTCGCTCTAATCAGCGACTTCCATTTGTTATGTGACAGATTTTGAGATTTGTACCGCCACTTTGAGATCTCCAAAGCAATTTGTCAAAAAGCCTCTCCTTAAGAACACCAGTTTAATGAGAAAATATTTTTAGATATTGTCTTTTCTTTTAATGGATTCGTGATTTTGTCTGTCCGAAAACAATTACGTAACATAAGATACTTTCAAAAAGTTTTGAGAAGATGAGATTTTATGCAAAACTTTGATTTCTCATTTTCTCATACGTTAGTTTTAAACTATCTGCTAAATTGCGTTTGGGAATTTGAAGGAAATTTATAACCGCATTGGTCACGCCCTGAAAATGAGTGAGAGTTAAGTCGAAACGTAACTACTTGTATGGCGCGTGCCAATAATATGTGCTTAAAAGATTGGTTTTCCACATTTTTTTTTCTAAATAAAAATGCCATAACTTAACTGTAAATACAAAAAAGGTTGTTTTTAAGCTTATCAAATGCTATTTAATATGCTTTTATATTGACACTAAAGATTTTTTTAACTTTTTCAAGCTAATAGTACTTTTTGGAGTTTTTCCTTTTTTCCCCTTTAAAAGTTGTGTAAAGTAATAATTCAAGCTTTATATTTTTCTCATTTTTATAAATAAAAAAGCTTCCTTTGACATGCTTGGTTAAAAAAATTCCCATCACAGCAAAATGTTTTATTCTTTAAAAAACTAAATACATAAACTTCACGTGTCTTAGCCATTCGTATTCAAAAGTAAACTTTGAAAAAAATTTCAATCTAATAACTATAACTTTTTAAAGATTAAAAAAAAATTACAAAATTATTAAATAAGGAAAAAGAAGAAAAGAAAAAAACTTTGAAAGAGAGTAAGTTTAGAACATCATTGCAGACACTTTGATGAAGCTCTTCTTCATGAAAACCCTTTTACTTCATGTAAACATGTGTACCTCTTCTTCATGTAAAACAACTTCTAAATTCCAGCATACTTCAACAGCTTTTCATGTAAACCCTGTTAAAATAATTTCATTAAAATTTCCATTGAAATTTTTACCACTATTGATTGTTACATAAAAACGAATCGAAAATGAATAAATGAATTCGCACAGCTGATTAATCGTTCATATCAGCAATGATTAGGTTCAAGATTCTCTAAAGTTTTATGTTTCGAAAATTTTCAATATTACCCTAAAATTTTGAATTAAAATCAAGAATTGAATGATATTTAGAAGAAAACTATTTTCCATATAAATAAAAACAAAGCTGATTCCAATGATGCACAAATTACCTTAAGGCCTGGTTTCCTAGGAGTGAAATCGTCGATCTCTGGCGAGGCGACAGACGCCGCCGCCTTCTGCGCATGCGTCTGAGCCGCAGAGTGACGTCGCTTCATGCCACGCTCCAATCAAACTGGTTCTGATTCCAGCGTGCATCGCGCCCGGCGTCGGCGACGATCCTGGGAAACCAAGCCTTTACTTTTTGCCTTTACACACACACACAAAATAAATAAATAAATAATAATAAAGAATAAATTAAAAAAAATAAATTAATGAATAATTTACATTGAAAAAATCAGTAAATAATTTAATTTAAAAAATAATTTAATAAATAATTTCAATAAACAAATAAATTAGTTTAAAAAAATCCCCCCAAAAATTTTTTAAATAATTTAATTTAATAATTTAATAAATAATTTCAATAAACAAATAAATTAGTTTAAAAAAATCCCCCCAAAAAATTTTGTCCGGTCGTACTAAGACCAATACTGACGTCATAAGAAAGAAGACCTTATTTCCAAAGGGGGAAAAAATGTTATTATTGTTCACATGAAATACACTAACACTAATTAGGGTAGACTGACCAGGGAATCAACACCTTACTTTTTTTTTTTTTGAAAAAGGTAGTTTTAAACATATTTTTTTGGCGAATCGTTTTTTTACACATTTACAAAAAGCAAATGACAAGAGAATTTTATATTTGTCCACTGGTAGAGGTATTCATCTGTTGCGGTTGGACAATTTTTTTGTTTTAATCAACCGTTATACCTGATGCAGAACCATAAAAGTCCCCCCCCCCCCTTTTTTTTAGAGGAACACGTTGGATGAGAACACGTATATCATCTAACGTGTTTTTACTGCCATGTGACGAATATTACGATTTTTACGACGCTATGAATTTCAAAAACTGAAAATTCGCTTCGGTGTTCATTCACTGGTCGATCCACCCTTAGGGCGCTTTTCCACTCACCGACACGACAGCGATAAATCGTGCACGATTGTCGTCATCCGAAATTGGCGCACGCAAAATGCATTAAATAATGCTGTGCGCTTTTCCACCTCGATTTGAGGACGATTGTGTCGTCTCCGTGCGAACGATTTCGTTTGTCGTCCCATTTGTGTCGGATGGCATCCGTCTCTCCTTTAAAATCGGGACGACATTCATTCATCTGTTTACTTTCTTCGAAGAAGCAACACATAGAAATGGCATTTAAATTTAACATCGTTGCATTAATAAAATATAAGCTTAAATTTGCAGACGATAAATAAAGAATGTAACAATAAAATGATTTTATTCATTTTATTTAATATTTAATTTCACTACTGTTGCTCGGACGATCTTTATTGCTACAGAAAAGCTCAGATTTTCATTCTGATAGTATGCGTTTCGTTCTTAGTAAACAAGGTGGGAATGTAACAAAGTTGTGAGTATCCTGCACCCAATATCTTCTCTTTATCTGTTTTCTTTTTTTGCTGAGGTAAAGTAAATATAACAGTCGTAATCTGTTAAATGGATTAGTCATAATAATATACGTGTGAGCATATGCTGTCTCAAAATGAAATGCGGTGGAAAATGACCCGTTCGGAGAAACGATATCGGTTGAGTGGAAAAACAGCGCTGTAGACGACACGACACGGTACTTATCGTTGCAGTATTTCCGTCCGACTTTCGTCGTTGTCGTGTCGTCAAGTGGAAAAGCGCTCTTACATTGCTGATTATTGACCTCACGTTGTTTCCAACCATCTCTGAGAGCCTGTTTCTGTTTCAGAATTCGAGTTATGGCATGAAAGAGAGCACAGACCCTTGGAGGAGCATCTCATCTTCAGCGTCCTATTACTACGACCCCACATTAGCTGCTTACGGGTGAGTACCTTCCTTCATTTCACACCTTGATGCCTTTGTACACATGTTCAAGGAATACTGCCGTGATAAGCACAAAAGTCGTATCTGCACTTTTTAACAAAATTAAGTTATCGCCACCAGGTAGCTCTTTGTGACGTATTTTAAACAGATACAAAGTTTTAGGGCGCTTTTCCACTTACCGACACGGCAACGATAAATCGTAGACGATTGTCGTCATCCGACATTGAAGAACGCAAAATGCATTGAAATATGCTATGCGCTTTTCCAGCTCCCGATTCGAGGACGATTGTGTCGTCTCCGACCGAACGCTATCGTTTGTCGTCCCATTCGTGCCAGTTTTTGTTGGCTCTCTTCGCTCTATAAGAGGATTTTTGCCTCCAGCTCTTTCAATTCCTATTCCATGCTGATGAGTGCATAATAAGCACGAAACTGCAGTCCATGGTTGGAATAAACGAGCTAGAGTGTATTGAAAGGTTGGAGTGTTTTTAATTTGTGAATATCATGCACTCAATATGGTGTCTTCATTTGTTTCCTTTTTCTGCGGAGGTAAAGTAAACATAACAGTCGTACGTTAACCTTTTAACTGTCATGCCCGAGATAGTCTCGGGCACAGCTGGTTTTCGAAAATGTCACGCCCGAGTATTACACGGGTTTTTTTTTTTTTTTTTTTGAGTGCATCGTATTGTTATACCCGAATATATATCGGGAGATGTTTATTTCGGCTTCATCTCTTTGTCAAACCCGACTGTTTCTCGGGTTTGTGCTTGGAAAAGTGTTAAAAATCAATAACTTGACAGTTAAAGGGTTAAAGAAGGAGCTATAATGATATACGTGTGAGCACAGTGCTGTCTCGAAATGAAATGCGGTGGAAAATCGCCCATTCGGAGAAACGATATTGTTTGAGTGGAAAAACAGTGCTATAGACGACACGACACTGTATTTATCGTTGCATTATTACCGTCTGACTTTCGTCGTTGTCGTGTCGTCAAGTGGAAAAGCGCCTTTATAGTCATTTGAGAACGGGAAATATTTTTAAAAAAATTCTGAAAAAGTATCATCTGGATCACATACATGGTGGAGCAAAACTTTAAAGAGTAATATCTCAGTTTGAACTCGACTGCAGAGACCACTTTTGCGCTTAGCACGGCAGAATAGATATCGCTATGTGAATATGTTCAAACTTTGGGGATCGCGCTAGGTTTGCAAATTAGGGCACTACCCTAGTGTTAAGCACAGAAGTCGTACCTGTGCTGCTGAGCTCAAAATGAGAAGCTGATATTTAAAATTTTGTAGCTGCATGTATTTGGTTCATGGGCCGTGGTGGCCCGATCGGTAAGGCATCGGACTCGAGTCCGGAGGGACCCGGGTTCGATCCCAGCCGATCAAAGATCCACCGTCTTGATTAATGGTGGCTGGGAGGCGTTAAAAATGTCGTGGTCACAAAGTCCTCCAAGTGAAACGATACCTCTGGGGGTGCTGGGCCTAGGGTTTGCTCGACCCTAGGTTCTGGTTCAAAATTAAGAACAGAGCGCTCTTCAGGGCCCTATCCCGGTTAAACCACGAAGCTGTGGTAGGTACGGGGGACCCTGGAGTGTGAAATGAATGTATTTAGTTCATATTTCACTTTTAGAAAAAAATTTAAAAAATATTTCCCTTTCATAAATGACCATAAAACATAGTTATTAAAATATGTTAAAAAACACCATTTTGTGACAATTCGTTCTTGGTGATTTTTAAATTACCTTTCTATGTGTTATAGATGCTAAAGATGAGGCCTTAACTTCTTATGGTAAATTTCTTCTAGAAAATAAAAATACTGGTAGCAAAAGGGTTAAAAACCAAATATTTTCTCGTACTTCCAATAGACTTTTACTAAATCAAACTAAAAAAACGGTGTGACCTGGTGCTATGTATTTCACAGGAAGAATTTCATGCAAAGGGCCGGTTGCTATTGTTAGTTGAGAAAAGAGCACAAGCTAAATAGGTGCTTGAGGTCATGGCACATTGTCTTGCCCGGATGCTTCATTTTTATAGAAAGTTAAAAGAAACAGGAGAAAAAGAATGTTCCTGTTTTGAAAGAAACATTTAATTTCTTTCTTTTTTTTCTGACTTACTGAACTAGTTTAGCAGCTTAAGTTGTTATTTAGCTTCATACCGAAGTATTTTAACCGATTTTCTAATTTTTTCTTCTAATAAAACTACAAACACTAAATATATTTTTTCCACAAAAATATCGAGGAAATCGTAAAGTTCCTAACGCATTTTTTGTACTTTATTTCTTCTAAGAAATGGAAAAAAATGAAATAAATAAATAAATAAAAATGTGCCCGATGAAGTAGGGGCTGGCGCACTTCCCAGGAAGTAAAGCACTGGTGCGCACCCTGTGGCAGGATGCGAGTCCAATCTGAAAACGGACTACACGGCAACTGACGTCGAAAATGAAAGTAAGTTGTAATTTCTCATCACTCAAATACAATGCAGTGCTTGGATCATAGGCCGATTGGGGCATAAATATTGCTGATAGAAATCGATTTTAATCTACGGAAAAATAGGCTCACCTGGTTTTAGATTTCAAGTGAAGGACAACATTGGCGAAATAATTTAATGAGGAGCAGCAGTGATCAGATATAGCACACATATACTGTTTCGGCCGATCATTTGAAAAGCAATAATTTTTAATGAGGGAATAATGGCATCCAATGAGCACGCGATTACGAAAATGAGGGAATAATACTTAGTGTAAGTGGAATCAGTCATGGGTTTGTGGTATCGTGCTCACTTAAAAATGAATTGCAGTAACATTTTCCGTAAAGTACGTTAGTAAAAATATCACGAAAAATGTCATTTTGAATGCCAAGCTCCTCTGTATTTTCTTTTTTTCATTCTGAATTGGTCTTTTTTTTTTTTTACCCTAGAAGAGCATGTCATTCTTATCTCCCAAAAGTTTCTTTTCTTTTTTTTAAAATGAAATTCTAAAAATTTATTTGAAGACGACTATTTTACCTGTTTCCTAATAAGAGGGACGGGTACAGAAACAATCAGTACAAAACAATTTTAAGTGAGGTAATAGAAATATTAAGCAAATGGAAACGGTAACAAATTGCGATACCACAATTGTGGAGCTTCTTAAGTCCAACTTATTGGTGAGTGAAGACTACGCCAAATTTGTCACAACCCTTTTGTGTTTTTTATTTTTTATTTTTACCGCTTTTATTTTATTTATTTTTAAAATATTATTTAGCTATTTTTTTAAATTAAAACTATTATTTTTTATATATTATTAATTTTTAAAAATTTCGAATTATGCGCAGAATAGAATCGTTTTTTTTCCCTTCCAGACATTCCAAGCACGCACACACACAAATAAAGAAACGCACAACACTTTAATAAGAAGAAGAAGAAGAAGAAATTAACAGAAATAATTTAGTAAAAAAATTAATTAATGAATATTTAAAAAAAAATCAGTAAATAATTTAAATTAAAAAAATAAATTTATAAATCTATATATATAAAAGAAAGTCGTGTTAGTTACACTACTTATAACTCAAGAACGGCTGTACCGATATGGCTAAAAATTGGTGGGTAGGTAGCTTAGAGCCAGGAGACGGACATAGGCTATAATTTATGTGTGTCAGTTACATAAATAGAAAAACTGTCTTATTGACTAAGCCTTTTTACTAAGCCTTTTTTGACACCTCCATGGCTGAGCGACATAAAGCACACGTTCTGGCAGCTACCGGTGCGCAGTAAACAGGTTGTAAGCTAGCGGTGCGTTGAGTGTTATTTGACTTTTTTGTGAAGTAAATTACAAACAAACGCGTTACTTCCCTTGAAATTTATATGTGATAAGCTGTCAGAAACGATTGTCACTTAAGAGTTTTTATGCTTCTGAGCCTGAGAGGTAGAGAGCGCTTGATGGGATAGCTCCTGCACTGCAGTTAAAGAGGTTGTTCTTCTCACTACTATTCTATCTTCTATATAATATATAAAAGAAAGTCGTATTAGTTACACTACTTATAACTCAAGAACGGCTGTACCGATATGGCTAAAAATTGGTGGGTAGGTAGATTAGAGCCAGGAGACGGACATAGGCTATAATTTATGTGTGTCAGTTACATAAATAGAAAAACTGTCTTATTGACTAAGCCTTTTTACTACGCCTTTTCTGACACCTCCATGGCTGAGCGACATAAAGCACACGTTCTGGCAGCTAAAGAAAAATTATTGCCACTCTCCACTCTCCCAAACTAACTCTGACTGTCATGCTTTAAATGATGATGTTATTGTTTAGTGCTCTCTTGAGAGCATGAGCAATAATCCGAATGGTGCTGCTTCCCAGTGCTGCAGTACCAACAGACATTAATCGGTCAGGGGCCCTTGCGACCCCAGTCCGAGCTCCACAAACATACACAAACACTCTCCTCTTCTAATTCATTGTCGTCTAAGTTTAACTTACACTTAAATTAAAATTTTAATTTTTTCTCAACTCCAAATTTCCTGTAAGCAGGATGTTTTATTTCATCCATGTTTTCGTTACTTTTTTTTTCTGTACCGTACTCTCTATCTCTCCCTTTCAACTCTTTCCAATCTTTGATTTTGAATTTTTTATGTTTTACTTTTCTTTAAACTTCGGACCAATGATTATAACCACATGACTACGGTTTGGATATATTGTTCCTTTTTATCGACGGGGAATGTTGTGTGTGTGTGGGGGGGGGGGGGGGGGGAGAGACAGTCTACATGTCCTACACACTACTATGCCTGCGCTATTCACTTATCTACATTTTCTAAATGCACGGGCAACGCCGGGCGGGTACAGCTAGTAATTTAAATAAATTAGTTTAAAAAAAATCCCTTCCCCCCTAAAAAAAATTGATGGCGCAACTTGAGCCATAATCCCTCTCTGTGGGCCCTCCTGGTAGGCATAATTAATTGCTTGAGTATCACGCTATGATTTTCAATTTTTATTTATTTTTATTAAGTGGAGAAAACCTTTACCTTAATAACTAATCTTTTTTCTTAAATTTAAAAATGTTTGCTTTTCTTAACTTGTGGTATCTTACCGAAATGGATTTGGTTAATGATTTCTAGCCCTGACCTTTTATTAACCTCCACGTCTACTCTGCTTTATAATTATTTTTCATTACATGTGCTTAAAAAGAAAAGGTTCACAATATAATTGTTATTGAATATACATTCGATTGTTAGTGTTTGTGTCTGATTGCTCATTATTTTGATTTTAAAATGGCGGATTAATGAATTACTGAGTTCTTCATTTAATGGCCTGTTAAAGGACCCAGAAGGATTTTCTTTTATCAGCGTTTTAAATGAATATTGCGGAAAGTCAATATGGCTTTCAGAATCTTGCAATTCATCAGGTTAATTGCATTTTTGTCCTTGCATTTCATACTAATTATCTATGTGAACTGTCACTTTCCAATAAGCTTCATCTGCAATTTGTAAACAATTAAGATATGGATGAAATTTTTAGCTCGGTAACCTTCAATGGGAAAGTTTACCTCTCAACTAGTCGATAAAATATTCAGTGTGGATGATTGCATTCGGTGTATTGTAAAATGAAAACTACTCTGGATTTAATTCAATGTCACTAGAGGGAGATCCGAGTTTGTGGCTTATAAATAATTCGCAACATCAACTCTTAACAGTAACTAAATCTACTCTGAGTGTAATTCAATGCCAAATGGGAGTGGGGTGTGAGTTTGTGGCTTATAGTTTGCAACATCAGCTTTTAAGGGCGACTGAAACTGTTCTGAAGCTATTTCAATGCCACAAGAGGCAGATCTGAGTATGTGGCTCATAAGTAGTTTGCAACATCAACTCTTGACAGTGACTAGAACTACTCTGAATCTAATTAAATGCCGTAAAGGCGAATGAGGTATGAGTTAGAACATCATTAGCTGATTGCAACATCAACTATTAACAGCGAATAAAACTACTCTGAATTTAATTGAATGCCACAAGATTGAGTGAATGCCACAAGATTGCCATCTCACCAAAGCAGTTTGTGGCTTGTAGGCAGTTTGAAACATCAACTCTTAACGACCAATAAAAATTCCTTCGAATCTGATTCAATGCCTCAAGAATGAGATCGGGGTTGGGGGCTTATAACTAGTTTGCAACATCAACTATTAGCGACCAATTTAAACTAATCTGTCTCTATCTAATTCATTGCCATAAAAGGGAGTGAGATTAGAGTTTGCGGCTTACAAACAGTTTGCAACAACACTTTTTAACGGCAGATCCACTGATAGCAACCGCAATGACATTCTTGTTGATATAAGCTGTTGCTATGGTTATCGCGTTGCGATGATATATCTGTTCCAATCGTATTCACGGTGGGATCAACAAATCGTAGTTCTGTGAACGGAAGTGCTTTTTAATAGTGGGATAAATAATGTCAATGAGTAAGCGATTTGCAACGAGAGGGCGTGTTCAAAAGGTAAAATCATGAAGTGCGCAGAAAGTGTATGACTAAATCTTAGTCGCTGTCGCAAGAGGTGTTAATCTTAATACTTTGTAAGTTATCCTTATCAAATTTGGGACGTTCTTTGGGTGAAACTGGAGGGAAAAAAAAGTTTGGGACATTTGGGATGTAAATATTCACCTCCACGGGATGAAGGATCTTTTGATTAGTCCTCTTTCATTTAAGCACTTTTACTAATCTGAAGCATGTATTAGGAAATATTTTATTAAGCGAAATAATTTTCGTATGAAAAAACAAACAGTTAATAGCAAATTTAAAATTGCCGAAAGCTAAATATTTAATAAATTTTCTTTACTATTTATTTGAAAACAAAAAACTGTAAGGATTTTAAAATTAATGATAGAAAGCATACAACCTTTGGATGAGTTTTGGTTAATTTCTAAGAGAAAAATGTAAAACGTTACATTAAAGGGCCAACACAAGGAAAATATGATTTCTGTTATCTTTTCCTTTATAAATAATATTTTTCAACAAATAGCAAAGCCTTTTTTAATTTCGCCAATCCCAACATGTTGAAAACACATCAAAAATTAATAAATAAATGAAATATTAAAATTAATAATGAAAAATTAAAACAAAAAATAATAAAAATGATAATAAAAACCAAAGTTAAGATCATATTAATCTAGAATATAAATGTTTTATCACTTTAAATACTACAAGTTTACTAAAAAAGAAAACTAGAAAATTTATTACTGTAGCATACAGGGCCTAATGGCCTTCAAGGTGCAAAAGGATGACAACACAGTACACATATGATTGACGCGATAAACCTGAGACTAAAGACGCAGGTCTTTAGACCCAGACCTTAAGAGTTTCCCTCCAGGTATTGAGGATCTTAAGGTCCAGGTTTTTTCATGTCAATCGGTTTGTGTACTGTTTTCTCACTCTTATGCACCGTGAAGGTGATGTAGCCCATGTATGCTGCAGTGATATATTAGTGTGTTGTTGCTATTTATTGTCCATGCATGTAGTTAACAACTTCTCCCTCCGTCTGCATCTGTCCCATTTTCCAACCGGACTGTTATCTGCGAGGGAAAAAAAATAGTTATAACTTTTGCCCCAGACCTCGTACCATTTCCATTTCATTCCCCGAAAATTTCGTTTCCCTTCTATAAAACGAAAATCTGCAGGGGCGTAAGAACAGAGGGAGCTGGGGGAGCTCTGGTTCCCCCAGGAATATTTCAGACTGGCTCAGCTCCCCCAGAAAATTTTCCTTACTACAACATTTTGTGGCACATATTTTTCCTCAAAACTGTTTTCAAATATGTGATCTACTTTTCCTAGGAAATTCACACAATGTCACCAAAAATCACCAAAAGTCATTTTTTAAAGGTACCATTTGAAATTTTTGTCATTAGAGAAGTTTGAGATTTCCTATTTCTGAGAAAATATGGCATCTAAAACTAAGTTCATATTAAAAATGCAAAAATGTAGTTTAACTTGTCGTCTTCCTGAGGAAAGAGATATTAGCAATGTTTTTATATTTGTTTTATTCACCAAAAATGTTTACTTGGACGTTTATGACTTTATAATTGATCTTGTGTGTTCAGGGGTAAAAAGTGCCTTGCGCCCCCCCCCCCCCCCCCCAGAAAGCGAAAAGATCCGGAATCGCTCCTCCTGTTTATGCAAAGTTTCTACACCACTGAAAATCTGATTTGATTTGAACAGTTTAATATACTTAATGTATCGTTTCTTCTCTAGGTATGGCGGCCTGGACTTCAACGGGGCGAGGAGGAAGAATGTGACGAGGGACTCGACCAGCACCCTGAAGGCGTGGCTCAACGAACACAGGAAGAACCCCTACCCCACGAAGGGGGAGAAGATCATGCTGGCCATCATCACCAAGATGACGCTCACGCAGGTAACCTACCCACCAGTGGCGTACTCAGGGGGTGGGCTGATAGGGCTGCAGCCCCCTCCGAAATTTTCCAAACAAATTTTTAAAATTTAAGCTGGAATCGTTTACTTGTTTTTCCTTTCGGGATGAAATCAAGACATGAGATTCTTTTTTTTGAAAATAAAATTAAATATGAGCAAAAATAAAAGAAAGGGAAAAAAAGCAAATTAATTCATCTTCTTTCTTTTTTTTTTATCTCTCCATTTTACTGCATGTGACGTGTATGGCTATCTTATAGTTCAATTTAGTTGACATTTATTCCAAATACGTTTCAGAAACACCGATTAACGCTTGATCATTCATCTAATTCTATTAAATAAATTTCGACAAATGTGTGATTGAAACCCGATATTAAAAATATAGTAAAATAAATAGCAAAATTAGTGCTATATATAAGCTCAAATTTTCAAAAAAATAAAATGCATGCACTTGTTTAAGGAACACCTTCTTCAACAAAGAAAAATTTTCAATTTCAATTTATCATTTTCTATTTTCATGAAAACGCTTTACTTCTCAACAATAATTATAATGATGATAAAAAATATTCTTTTGGTGTATTTTTGTCATCTGAAATTAGCATTGATATCAGAAATTCAAAACTTTTACTTTTCTTTGCTACATTTTGAGGTGTCCTGCCCCACCTCTCAAAGAGTCCCGGCTCAGCCCCCCTGAAATGATTTGTCTGCGTACGCCACTGCTACCCACTTTTGCTTACTAGAGCAGTGGTTCCCAACCTTTTAACCCATTAATGCCTGACATTTTTTTTTTCCGAAGATATTTTGTATACTGGTCACAAACAATGTTTAATGGATAGGAAAACTAATTAAAAAAATATTATGTAAGAAATAATTTTTTTGTTAAGGAAAGAAAAATCTCCCCTTTAAAGTTACGATAGATCCCAGAGGGTACATACTTGTTTTACTAAAAAAAAATTTTTCCTACGATATAATATTTAAAAAGACATTTCATAAGGAGAAATAAAATCAGCAATGAACATAAACTGGGAAGCTGGGAATAACTTTGAAAACTTAGCTTTTTTCTTGAGACTGTGAACGATGTCATTTTTGATGAAGATCCTATTAAAACTGCTACAGAACACACTTTACAATGGTTATGTGCTGCAATCTGTTAATGACGAATTGAAACAATACCAAGGTACCCATTGAACACTATTATTTGGTTGAAATGTTCATTTTGGGGAAATTCAGACCCTTTTTTGGACCGTCCCTAAAAAGGGACGCTAGGCAGTAATGGGTTAATACCACGAAACCCTTAGTGTTTATTTTGTACTTCAAAGAACCCCATTACTGTTGATGAATTGCAGGTAAAATAAGAACTGAGAACTAAATATTAAAAATGAAAAATGTTCATCATTAAATTACTTTCTTCTACATAGAAAAAGCTATTAGTTAAGTGAAAGTTTCGTATTTTGACAGATCAATACGTTTAAAGTGTGCTGAATAATTTTGATCATTTTGGAAAACAATATTGTCTGCAGTGGCGGCGATTCTGGGGGCACCATCGACGATCGCCTAAGCGTTTTTCAGATTTTAATTTCGAAAAATTTTCAGAGAGATTTTCTAAATTCAGAGAGAATTCTAAAGTGAACCAAAACAGCACAAAATTACAATTTTAAGGCTTCAATTTAAAAACAAATTCCTGAATACACCTTCTTCCCCTATCTCCAAAAATGGCCTAAATTTGATTATTAAAGTAAATAAAATTATGAACCTTTTACATGGATCTTTTAATAAAGACAGCTCCTCGGCTCCCTTTTTAGCTTGTGTTCCGCCAGTGCAGAGTAAGTAACCCATTATTCCAAGTCTTTAAAAGAAAATCCTAATTCACTTGGAAGGAGGATTGAAAATGGGAGAGCAAATTGAAAGGTTTTAAAGGAGCGGGGAATCCGTTGAACGGTAGAAAATTCTCATCTGATAGCTAGTTGATGGTGATTATTATGATGAGAAGGAAAATGGATGTTAATAGCAGATCATAAATAGAGGGTATTATTCGTTGTAAAAACTGTCGATTCTTTAAAAATGCATCAAAAATAGCTCGTTTGAAATCAGAATTCTAAAAGAAAAAAAAAAGAACGATTTTAGTATTTACTTTTTTTTTTTTTTTTTTTTGTTGACTCCTCACAGGCAGTCATATTTCAAGCTGTTATTTCAGATTCATGTCTTAAGCAGGGCTGCGGAGTCGGGGGGGGGGGGGGGATTACTGGCTCCGGCTCCACTCCTGGAGTTTTAGAGCCTTCGAGTGCTATTCTGATTCTTCTCCAGGGGCGCCCCAGAGTAAGATTTTTGGAGGAGGCAAGTTATCAATTTGGCGAATAAAATTCTAATTCTACCGAATGATAAAATACAAGCATGCACACATGTTGTACATGCACAACATTTAGGGAGACAAAACATTAGGCATCTTTAAAAAAAGAAAAAAACAATTTTAAAAACTAAAATGAACAAATGATCTCAATGTTGCAATATTGCTTGCAAATTAACGAATCGTCAGCAAAATGTGCCGAATACGAATATTATTGGGAGGTCACAGTGACCTCCCGTGACCTCCCATCGGGGCGCTCCTATTCTTCACCCCAAAATCAGTCTGACTTCGACTCTTGAATTTTTAAAACCTTCTACTTCGTACTTCAGCAGCGTACGCAGACAAATGTTTTCGGGGAAAGGGGGTGAAACGAGACTCTTTATAAAAGGGAAGATGGGCACCTCTCTCATAAATTGTATGTAAGAAAAGTATATTTTCAAATTTCTCATATCGAAGTTAACCATACACTGCATAGCGTTGCCAATTGGATACATGGACTATTTTTCCTTTTGACCAAGCAAGCATAGGGCAACTCAAGCATAAAAAGCAAGTATTAAATATCTTTAAAGCAAAAATAACCATATCCTCAAAATTAAATCTTTAAAAATGTTTTCCAATTTTTTCTTATTACATCGAAAAATGTACATAGTTCTTTCAGAGAACAAAAAATCATGCAGTGTAGAGTTAATTTTTAGGGATTTTTCTGTGCCGGCAGAGTGGTATAGTGGTTAAGACGCTGGCCTCTTACGCCCAAAAGCGCGGGTTCGAACCCGACTCCAGTCGCTGGATTTTCATGATGCAGAAAATCGATAGCGCTCATGTCGTATGATTATGCGGCATGTAAAAGATCCATCGAGTACTTGTTTGGCTTATAGTATCTCTTGGCAAAATTAAATTCCTAGTGCAGTTTCGCATCGAATAGAGCCCAGGTACCTCCATCTAGTGGGGAAACTGGGCGTCAAAATATCGTGGTAATGGCATTCCGCCGATTCTGGTGCTACGTGAAAGAATGGATGCTTAATTCGGGGATCGCACTAGGTCTGCAAAAGGTTGTGTCTCTACTACAGCCCCATTTGAAAGAAAAAAAAGGGTTAATTTTAAATGATAAAAACACATCATTATGAAATATATGAAAATTCATTATAAACAGAAAGTAACAAAATTAAAACAAAAAAACGGTTCTTTATTGAATTGGGGGTTCTCGATGCAATATTTTAGCAAATTTGTGCTTGAATAACATCAATTTTGATATTTATTACCCGACTACGGCAAAGCCTAAACGAAGGGTTATGTTTTTATCAGTCTGGCTATGTTTTTGGTTAAGGATGTTCCACCGTAGCTCCTAAACTATTCATTCGATTTTGATGGATGAGGTACCAATCGATTCGTTTTCGAGTCTCGAGTGTCATAGGCTACTTTTTATTAGAATTTAACAAGAAGAAAAATCGATTATTCCCAGACAAGCACCGATTTTTACCGATATTTTCGGAGCTAAGTGTGTTCAACAATGAATTTCCAGTGTAAGGCTTACCTAGATTTTAGCATGAAATTAGTTCAAAGCAATATATATATACATAGAAGACTAGGTGACCCGTGCGGAATTCCGCAAAAAAAAAAAAAAAAACTCTAAACTTAAAATTTAATACGACAATTTTTATTGGCTTCATTTGCACAACATCGCCATCTACTGCCGTCGTTCTGACAACTTTTCAAAGAGATCAAAGACACGTTCACTTTTACAACTACTACAAAAGTGATACCCTATATTAAAATCAAATACTCAAGGCTACTACTAAACTAAATACTAACGTTATCGCAAAACTACCATAGTATTTTGAAACAATAAAAGTTACAATTAAGGTTTACCGAGCTAAGCCTTGGCTTGAAATGTCGCATTTAAAATTGATTTGAACAACAATGTAACGATTTTGACAGTTGAGCAAAAAAGTTAACTTTTTCAAACTTCAATCGCTTATAAGTCGCTTAAACGTGGATTTTCGAGATTCTCGTTACGCGGCGCTAGCGGAGAAACGTTCTAAAGAACGCATTTTTTTTAATCTTTCGAATGAAATCAAAATGGAGACGATACGACAATTATTTCGCTAGATAGAGTCAATTTTGTGCCCAAAAATTGAAGTTCGAATAAAAAACGAACCGACACTTTTTAGAGGGTGGGTCTAATTTTCGTCAATAGCCCGCGGGATAAGCTTCAAAATCATAAATTTTCTTGCAGTTCGATAAAGAAATGAGCGAGTTTCGACCGGGTATAGGATTCGGCTTAGAGAAATAATATATGGAGATAGTTATTAAATATTTGTTTCAATTCATTATTTTGCACATGCATTTTTCCAGTTAAACTTGAATTTCAAGGTTTTTGTTTTGACAGCACTAGGTTCTCGTGACGTGAAAACTTGTATTTAAATAGGCAAAAGTTTCATTTTGAATTGCATGATTTTTGTACATTACACGAAATCTTGAAAGCTCGGAACCTTTGATGCGCTTTGACGAATGTTACATGTTTTATGGTGCCGTAAATCTCAAGAAGTAGACTAAAAGGTAAGCTACATTTTTTGCCCGACTACGGCAAAGCCTAAAGGAAGGGTTATGTTTTTAGCAGTCTGGCTATGTTCGTGGTTAAGGATGTTCCACCGTAGCTCCTAAACTATTCATTCGATTTTGATGAATGAGGTGCCACTCGATTCGTTTTCGAGTCTCGAGTGTCATAGGCTACTTTTTACTAGAATTTAATAAGAGGAAAGATCGATTATTCCTAGACAAGCACCGATTTTTAACCGATATTTTCGTATCTAAGTGTGTTTTAGTTCAAATTAGTTCAAACAAAAGTCGCAATCAACAATGAATTTCCAGTTTAAGGCTGACCTAGATTTTAGCATGAAACTAATTACCTAAGTAACTTTTCATACTTTTTTGTTATGTACATTTAATTTTGTAATGTATATTCATTTGCTAATACACTAGGTGGCCAAAAGTATCCGGACACTTTCAAAAATTTACATTTTTAGATATAACTCGAGAAATAAGTGATCAATTGTTCTTTAACTTTAGTCATACAAAATATATTCTTCACCAAACATTTCCAAGTTGAAATTAAATTACCCTTGCATTTGGGGGACGATAAAAAGGGGGGTCGAAAGAAAAATCGCTTTTTGACCATAACTCTTTGAAAATAGCTCGGAATAAGCTATGCATTTCAGTAATTAATTAGCATACTATGTATAATTACTGTACAAATTCAAATGAACGTACCACTCTTACTTCCGAAGATATGAAACATTTTTTAAAAAACGGCAATTTTATTTGAAGGGTTTTTGCTCATAACACGCAGAGTTTTTGATCAAACCTTATCAAAACTTCAGGAAAGATGACAAAATACAAGAGAAAGAACATACTAAAACGGTTTTTAAAAATATTAAAAATCCGATGAGATATGAACGTTAAAAGGAAATAATTTTGCACGGCGCATGCGCGAAAGACAGAAATTTATAACTACAAAAATATTGTAGCCTGGTGTATACTGCATCTTATAAAAAAAGTTCCAGTTGAATATCGTAAAAATTGAAAAAGATATCAGCGATCTAGTGAGCTGTAATTCATTCATTTGCAGTCAATTCATAAATGGAGAGGGGTTGTTCACAAATAAGTGTGGGGACAATCGAGCATATTTTTCAATGTTAAATTGTATACTGTTTAAAAATTTATATTTGGCATAGAAGTCACATTTCGCCCATTCGGCCAAAAAGACCTTATAAGTAGGTGGCCAAAAGTATACAGAGACCCCCTGAAACGTTGATTTTGAACGATGACGAAATAACCTTTATTTTAAAAATAGCTCTTTGTGGACAGACCCTCACTATGTATGTATTGTCTGCGAATGAATGAAATACAGCTCACTAGACCGCTGATATCCTTTTCTATTTTCATGATATTCAACTGGAACTTTTTTTATAAGATGCAGTATATACCAGGCTACAATATTTTTGTAGTTATAAATTTCTGTCGTTCGCGCATGCGCCGTGAATTTTTTTTTCCTTTTAACGTTCATATCTCATCGGATTTTTAATATTTTTAAAAACCGTTTTAGTATGTTCTTTCTGTTGTATTTTGTCATCTTTCCTGAAGTTTTGATAAGGTTTGATCAAAAACTCTGCGTGTTATGAGCAAAAACCCTTCAAATAAAATTGCCGTTTTTTAAAAAATGTTTCATATCTTCGGAAATAAGAGTGGTGCGTTCATTTGAATTTGTATAGTAATTATACACTAGGTGACCCGTGCGGAATTCCACAAAAAAAAAAAAAAAAAAAAAAAAACTTTAAACTTAAAATTTAATACGACAATTTTTATTGGCTTCATTTGCACAACATCGCCATCTACTACCGTCGTTCTGACAACTTTTCAAAGAGATCAAAGACACGTTCACTTTTACAACTACTACAAAAGTGATACCATATATTAAAATCAAATACCCAAATACCCAAGGCTACTACTAAACTAAATACTAACGTTATCGCAAAACTACCATAGTATTTTGAAACAATAAAAGTTACAATTAAGGTTTACCGAGCTAAGCCTTGCCTTGAAATGTCGCATTTAAAATTGATTTGAACAACAATGTAACGATTTTGACAGTTGAGCAAAAAATTTAACTTTTTCAAACTTCAATCGCTTATAAGTCGCTTAAACGTGGATTTTCGAGATTCTCGTTACGCGGCGCTAGCGGAGAAACGTTCTAAAGAACGCATTTTTTTTAATCTTTCGAATGAAATCAAAATGGAGACGATACGACAATTATTTCGCTAGATAGAGTCAATTTTGTGCCCGAAAATTGAAGTTCGAATAAAAAACGAACCGACACTTTTTAGAGGGTGGGTCTAATTTTCGTCAATAGCCCGCGGGATAAGCTTCAAAATCATAAATTTTCTTGCAATTCGATAAAGAAATGAGCGAGTTTCGACCGGGTATAGGATTCGGCTTAGAGAAATAATATATGGAGATAGTATGCTAATTAATTACTGAAATGCATAGCTTATTCCGAGCTATTTTCAAAGAGTTATGGTCAAAAAGCGGTTATTCTTTCGACCCCCCTTCTTATCGTCCCCCAAATTCAAGGGTAATTTTATTTCAACTTGGAAATGTTCGGTGAAGCCTATATTTTGTATGACTAAAGTTAAAGAACAATTGATCACTTATTTCTCCAGCTATATGTAAAAATGTGAATTTTTGAAAGTGTCCGGATACTTTTGGCCACCTAGTGTATACAGTGGGGTAAAATAAAAATTTTTTAAAAGCCTATAAACCGACTACAAAAAAGCTCTAAAAAGTAAGAAATAATAACAAGTTTAAAAAACTATAACTCGACTACAAAAAAAAAAAAAAAAAAGAGCACTGAAAGGTAAGAAACAAGGTCGGTGCTATTTAATATCATCGTCTTATTAAATAAAACAAGACGTTAATATACTGACTTAACTATAAGTTGATTATTTTTATTTCTATATAAAGTTACATATTTATTTCTTTTGACAGAAATTTATTTTCAGAAAAAATATAAATTTGCAATTTATAAATTATCTACATGTAATTGATATTGGAATTATAAAATTCTTAAAATAAATAAAATTTAACATTTTTAATTTATAATGCTTTAAATGAAATTTAACATTTTTAATTAATAATGCTTTAGATAATTTTTTTTTGTTTTTGAAAGAAAGCAAGTTTGATAATGGTTGTAACTAATAATAAAATGTTTTTTTTTTTTTTTGCCACCGGGGGGAGGGGGGAGAACTTATGATCACTCTTTGAATCCGCCCTTAGTTCCTTACATACGAGTAGATGAGAATTGAAAGTCAAAGTTTGAAATTAAGGGAATAAAGGACAAATATATGTGCAGGGGCGCCCCGAGCTTAAATTTTTGGGAGGGGGAAAATTCTGAATTTGCCGAATGGAACTTCAAAATGTGCCGAATGGAAAAATACGAGCATGTATACAAACCTTAGTGTCTGATTGATATTTTTACTGTTTTCCGAAGTGGTTCTGTAAATGCTGATAACAACTAATAACAATACTTGTATCTTTGGTAAAGCAGAACTGTGGACGTTCTGAGGCTTGAAAGAGCAAATTATTGAGTGAACTCAGGCACTCAGTGACTGGCGTAGCAGTGATTTCATTTTGGGGGAGGGATCCAATAAAAATTATGCAAACGGTATTAATTAAACTTCGAGATTTATTAAGGTACTAGCTGCGTAGCCCGGCGTTGCACGGGCTGTAATGTAGTGAAGGCAGTTTGAGAAAACTACTCGCCACCAAGGTGGCTCGCCTTTAAAGAAATGAGGAAAGTTTAAACAGTTTACTCGCCGTCAAGGCGGCTCGCCTTTACAGTAGCGAGGAAAGTTTCAATTCACTACTCGCCGCCAAGGCGGCTCGCCTTTAAAGTACCAAGGAAAAGTTTAATAAACTACTCCCCGCTAAAGCGGCTCGCTAAAAAGCTTTCCTGCATCAAAGAATCAATCGAATTATTTGCACATGCTTCCTCAAAAATAAAGACGATGTCAAGTAGCGCATACTTAGCACTCTCCCTAAATTACAAATAAAATTCCTTTCCAAAAACAATTATTTCCAAACCGCTTTCTTCCGGTAAAATTAATTGCAAAATTCTAAACGAAAAAGTTCTTTTAATATTTGGATCGAAGCCAGAAAAAGTCCCTTCTAAAAACAGCAATTGCAATTTTATTTAAAAACACATTTTCAAAATGGTACCTGAGAAAAAATATGTCATTAATAATTAGAATAAAAACAATTGTTAGAACTTTGTTATAAAACGTATTCAAAATGACAATGAAAAAAATAACACTCTTTCATTTTAAAAAGTTCAACTTAATTAACGTTTTAATTCAAAATCGCAACGGAAAGAAATAAATATCTTGGAATTTTAAATAGTTCAATAATTTAATTTACGTTTTAATTCAAAATGGCAACGGTAAGAAAAAATGTCTTGGAAGTTTAATCATTAATTAGGCTTAATCGCTTTAAATTTGACTACTTATTAATTAAACATTCGCTTTAAATTTGACTACTTATGGATCGCAGCCAGAAAAAGTCCCTTCTAAAAACAGCAATTGCAATTTTATTTAAAAACACATTTTCAAAATGGTACCAGAGAAAAAATATGTCATTAATAATTAGAATAAAAACAATTGTTAGAATTTTGTTATAACACGTATTCAAAATGACAATGGAAAAAAATAACACTCTTTCATTTTAAAAAGTTCAAATTAATTAACGTTTTAATTTATTAAAATCGCAACGGAAAGAAATAAATATCTTGGAGCTTTAAATAGTTCAATAATTTAATTAACGTTTTAATTCAAAATGGCAACGGTAAGAAAAAATGTCTTGGAAGTTAAATCATTTATTAGGCTTAATCGCTTTAAATTTGACTACTTATTAATTGATATCTTCGCTAATTAAAATCGTATAATTATATAAATTGAAACTAATAAAGCCTGAAAAATTTCCTATCTATCGGTACCTGATTCGGCTTTCAGTTCATTGGCGTTCAGGAGAAAGAAGCGTGACATAGATAGAAAGATACTCAGTTTTTAATATAAGTAGATTCGAGTACACTATAAAAAATGCATGTTGTTTTTACAGTATAATACAGTTAAATTTTACGACAAAAAACTGTAAAATTTCTAACTTTATAATAAGAAGCTGTACAATTGCTAGTGTTAGTTTATTACTCCGCATTTTACAGTTTTAAATTGGAACCTCGGCTGCCAGTATTATACTGTAAAAACGACAGCTCATTTTTTGCAGTGTAGGGAAA
Source organism: Uloborus plumipes (assembly GCA_038373865.1). Classification (NCBI taxonomy): domain Eukaryota; kingdom Metazoa; phylum Arthropoda; class Arachnida; order Araneae; family Uloboridae; genus Uloborus; species Uloborus plumipes. Next base: position 56,797 of record JAXGGA010008006.1, read on the forward strand.
TTCTGCATGCAAAACGAATATTTCGTTTTTGATTTTTTTTTCTTATGTCTGCGCCACTAACGCGAATCAGTTGCTAGACGAAAAAGGTTAAGTTACACACACACAATTACATAGAAAATGTACTAGTAGTAGCTTATTTTTTAATGGCGAATCAATTATAACGGGATTTTTTTAACACAATTTCTTCATATATTACCGCATAATTTATTGAAAATGATGAAAACTAATTTTATTAAATTCTAAGAAAAAAGCATAATGTCTGAAAAATAATTTGAACAAAGATTAAAATTAATTTATGGCTAAAATTTTTACACAATTTTTTCCAAAGGCATGACGACCTTTAACGAAGAAATTAATTTGTTTCTAATTATTGAGGTCGGTGGCGGATTTACCAAGTCACACATGTCGCAACTGTGACATAAGAGCCCGGAAAGGAATTTAAACTGCACATGAAAAAATGTTCACGTTAAACAAGGGGCTCCCAAAATGTATTGCGACAGGCTCTCAAGTGTGGGAGTCCTATGGCCATTGATTTAAATCAGTGAGTAAAAAAATGCATTGAAACAAATTAAAAGAGGAAGAAAAAAGATCAATTTAAAACTAACCGTTAATGGCGATAATTCGCTGCTTGAAGCAGTCTTTATTTTCTTTCTTGCAGCATCAAATGGATTTTTTGGAGCTCCAGCAAGTCTCAAGGAGATATGTCTTCCACCGTGGCTAAGTTCCTCATGTTTTCGTTTATAATCGTCATTAAAAGAACTTCCACAAATTAAACACTCAACTTTATATCGTTTACGAATTCTCTTCATTGCAAGCAAAATCAATAAATTAAGTAAAACAGATAGATGTATTTCAGTACTATAATTAAAACGAAAAACAATATTGAACTAGTTCGACGGTCGATTCTTTTCGTAGTGAGGAAAGTCAAGAAATGGAACTAAATAAATGAAGCTAAGCAGATAATATTTTTCAGTACGAGAAATGAGAAATAGCTAGTAAGCAAAGCAAGCTGCTAGTAAAGCAAAAAACAAAACTGAAGTCGCCGCACATAATATTAGAGTTCTTTGCGTTCAAAGTGCAACATTTATGCATTGCAACATTTTCACTATATATTATCCGTCTCGTCTGGGGTCATGCTACACACACTATGGAATTCACCGAAAAGCGTCAAGGAAAGAAACGGGTTGGTTTATGGTAAATAACGTCAATAAAAGAATGAGACATATTTTTATTAATCGTATCTTCTCATTTTCAAAGACAACAAATGTATAATAAAAAAAGAAGAGAAAGATTGCAGTCGCACGCACACTATATATATATATATATATATATATATATATATATATATATATATATATTTATATTGCAAAAAAATATTTCAATACTATCCCTGAATGTGCCGAATCGTTGACCGAATTTGCCGAATGATGAAGATGTTTGGGAGGTCCCGGTGACCTCCCTGGACCTCCCTTCGGGGCGCTCCTGTATATGTGTTAAAACACCTCATCTGCGCAAATTCGGCTACAACGGTGTCTGATACAACGAGGATTTCCGACTGTAATATGAGTCTTTTCTCTGCTCCCTTAGGTCTCGACTTGGTTCGCGAACGCCCGCCGCCGCCTCAAGAAGGAGAACAAGATGACGTGGGAGCCGCGCAACAAAGCCGAATCCCACGACGACGACTCTGGCAAGGAGAGGGACGCGGACAAGGAACCCGACGCCGAGCCGCCCGCCGCGGGGTTCCGGGAGGAGGGCTGCGGCGAGAAGGCGGACCCGCTCCGGGGGATGCAGGCGCCCGCCGCCTCCATGGCCGACGGAGCAGGCAAGTCTTCTAATTTGTTCTTTTTTTCATGATTCAGGCAGTGTGGTTCTGGAAAAAAGAGAAAAAAGTTTCGTGTTAGATGTGTATAGAGAGATTTCAAGGGTCAACGAAAACTGGATTTCAGGAAAATAATTTATCTAGGATAAATGCACTGTAAAAGAAAAAAGAAAAACATATATAAATCGATGCAGTACTATTAGAAAATCTTTTGAAAACTGGGACTTCTCTCTGTTAAAGTAAAATATTATTGTCGTTACATATGTTTTTAATTTTTAGTGCATACTTTACGCAGATTAGCGCTTATTTGCATATATATTTCAATGATTATTTGGCCAAATAATTCTAACTTAATAAATATTCTGAAAATTGTTCAATGTCAAGAACAAATGTTGGAGGGTGGATATGTACCTTTGAAAATGCAGCACGCCACTAATAGAAAGTCTGACTAAAGTCTTTGATAAATTGAACTTTCGTAAAAGCTTCTAAATAAAAAAAAAAAAAAAAAAAAATCTGTTAGAAAATATCCAGAAAACTGGAACTACACAAAGTTTTTCAGGGACAGTACAGCTTTTTTCTTAAGTAACGCTGTCAATTTTATGTAAAAAGAAGATGTATCGATACTAGAAAAGCGTATGAAATCCCAGTTTCCTATTGCAGTCTTTTCTAGCGCAATAATGATAGAGACATCTACATTCCTAAAGAAACGTTACAACGAT
>JAXGGA010008007.1:0-59333 GCA_038373865.1 Uloborus plumipes
CTTAAAATTTTTTACAAGTGAAACCCTTTTTTCTGCCCACTTTTTGGTGGAACCCTCGTTTTTATTTCTACCCCCCCCCCCCACACACAGCAGCTTGAGTGCAACATTCTTAGCCCTGGTTTAAGGGTGATAACTTAGTGTTTAATTTTAGAAACGGTTTATTAACAGCAAAATCAAAATTTACATCTCACACATTTATTGTTTGAAAAAAAAACTACAGAAATTAACAAATATATAAAAATCAAACCAAATTTTTAAAAAAATTACTTCAAATAACATACTGTATTTTTTTTTTTTTTTAACATTTTAATGAGATGAGTGGAACTGCTTTTTACTATCACAGATACGTTTAATATTCTGCTTTATGGAAGAGAGTTGTATCCTCATATCTGGTTCAGCATCGAGTCGGTTTCGGTATTTATTTTTTGTTGAGACATAAGTCGAAAACCCAGTTTCACACATGTACGTAGTTGCAAATGGCCTAAGTGCCAATACTGCCTTTTCACACAATTGGGGATACTCAACGGAACCCTTCAGTGATCTTCGTGGAACCCTGGGGTTCCGCAGAACACAGTTTAAGAAACGCTGCTCTAAGGGCAACCACCGTGTATACTCCGGTATGCGTTGAGAAATTTACATATAAATTACATTTTAAAAAACTAAAAAATACACTTTTAGAGTTAAGCAAACTAAAAAGAAAAAAAAATCTTAACATAAGAATAAAGTTAGTGACAAGGAAATTAATGTCTCTGTTCTTAAAGTGTGGGGGGTGCATTGTATGATATTTTAAAACTAATTTGCATTTCGGAATGAAACTAGTGAAGCAAGCAAAACCACATGTGAAACTAATAAAAACATGAGTAAAAACCAAAAAGCGACGTTTAAAAAAACAAATAGATAAAGTTAAAATTGGCAAACATGTTTCAAAGGCATAAAGCCTCCTTCTTCAGTGCCAAGCAAGAAATGGAAAGAAACAAAGCATCGGGAGAGTTTAAATAGCAAAGGAGCAAAAGCTAGGCCAATCAGGTGTCAGCGTGTGCCGAGCCCTGATTTGGCGTTGCGTTGTCAGAAAATTTAAAAGCATGAAGTAAAATTGGCGAGATGTGTGGAACTGCAAAGGATTCGTTAAAAATATTACTTAAATTTTTGTGAACATGAAAGGCTTCTAAGAAATCTAACTCGCCAACAGTTGAAGGTCTGCAAATAATTTTAGCTTCAGAGAAAACAAATCTATGGCCCGTGTCCCAACAGTGTTTCGCGATTGAGGATTTTGAAAGTTCTTTCTTTTTAGCATAATTTTCGTGTTCCTTTAACCTAAATTTTAGCGCCCTTCGGGTCTGTCCGACGTAACCAATTTGACATTCACACATTTGATAAATGCCCCACTGATCAAATGGTTGGATGGGGTCTTTTAATTTAGAAAAAATTAGTTTGTTGATGTGTCTGTAAATGACATGAAAATCGAACTTGCTGAGTATTCTGGAAATGCGAGGAGAGATTTTTGAATAAAATGGTAAGACAACGAAATTGGTAGAAGGAACACTGGGTTTTTTGTGGGATGCACTGCGGTTCGAAAGTTTATTGTAAGCATTGTCAATGATTTGAAAAGAATAACCTCTGTCAACGGCCACACTCCTTAAGAAATTAAGTTCATCATTGAGAAGGGACTTGTCAGAACATATATTAATAGCGCGGTTAACAAACGTGTAAAAGCAGACATTTTTTGTTTTATGGGATGACAGGAGCGAGAATGTGGAGGAAGACAAACAGCAAATGGTTTTCGGTAAACGATAGTGGAAAATTGGTTATTGTTTTTTGAAATGAGTATGTCCAAAAAGGGCAAAGAATTATTACTTTCAATTTCAGCAGTAAACTGGATGTTAGGATCAATGGAATTGATTAAATCAATAACCCCCGGAACTATATCCGCTGTGCTGTCCAAAAGGGTAAAGGTATCGTCAACGTATCTGAGCCAAAGTGGAAAATCAAATAATTGAAAGAGTTTTTGTTGAAAATAATCCATATACAATTCACTTAAGACAGGACTTAAGGGGTTACCCATAACAAGCCCCTCGATTTGTTGATAGAATGTACCCCCAAAGACAAAGGTAGTATGTTTAAGGCAAGTTTCAGTCAAATTCACAAGTTCAATAACCTCGCGGTCAGTGTAGTGAAATTCACAGAGTCTGTTTTTCAGACATTGCAAAGCTCCTCTAACAGGTACGTTGGTGAAAAGAGATTTGACATCAAAAGAAACCATAAGTAAATTGTTGGGTTTGAACTTACGAAGGATGTTGACAAATTCTATTGAATTTTTGACAGAATGAGTGTTGGAGTCAAGTAATGGAGTAAACTTGGAAGTGAGAAACTTGGCCAACCCATAAGAAGCGGTGCCAATGTTAGAAACGATAGGTCTCAAGGGAACTCCAATCTTATGGACTTTGGGTAAGGCGTAGAATCTGGCACAGTGTGAAACTGAAGGAATTAAATTAGTGCGATTGGAAAATAGTTGGCTTGTCTTAATAGCATTACGAACAGTTTTTAACTCAGTTGATGAAGGATCTTGTTTTAATTGAGTATACGGGCCAGCATGAAGCTGGTCATTGACCCGTATAGTGTTGGATCTGTAATTATTGTTAACTGCAAAACCTTGCACTTTATTTTATACTTGGAGTTTATATTTGGTATTGTAATTTAAAATTTTTGATTTTCATGAAATACTGAGTAGAGTTACAAGTTAAGTTTTGATATCAGTTATCTGTAGTATATAGATGGTGCGTTACCTGCATAATTTCTGAGTTGTGTTAATAAATTGCTATTTTAATAATTAATGAGTTTTAATTGATATGGATTTCGATTTCTGAGTTGAGTTTTAATCGATTTCCAACACCAAGTTTGAATAAAATAGGAGAGGATTTCTCACGTTCACCTGTCTTGAATTGCATCAGGCAATCGCGATCCACGGCTTGCGGCCCTATACCCTATTTAACGAGAACTGATAGTAGACGTAAACAAAAAGGGTTGCCGCATTCACAAGTTACTCCTCCGATTGGCAATTCTACTTTGAATTTCGACTGCACTTCATTCGTAGCGAGAAGTGCCCCAAAAGAAAGTCACGGGAAGTCAGTACGAACAACTTAGAAAAATCGCTCTACACATACAAATTTTACAGAAAAAAAGTACTTTTCTACTTTCAGAGAATACCATTATTTTTTGAAAAAGAAAAAAATCTTTTCTCAGTAAAATTATAACCTACGAAAATATTTTGTTGGAAAACATGATTTATTAAAGGAATCGGGGAGCGGGATTTATGTTTTGTTTTAAAGATATAAATACAAACAACATTTCTTCACCAAAAATGTCCATTTAGCTTGAGTAAAAATAAATAAATGAATTCAAATAAATAAATAAATAATACAACATGTAGTTTGTTGTAAATTGTTATTTTATAAACCTTGATTCCAATGAGTTTTTTTAAAAACAGACATTAATAATTGATGTTTAAATGCAGATTGCTTTTAAAATATCTATATTTTTTAATGTCATAAAATGTTTCAAACTCGGTACTTAAAAAACATAAAAGTGAAAATTAGAAAATGCAAAGTGTTTTTTAAAGTTATTTTCAATCGATTTTCACACGTGAGAGATTATAATGTTGAGAATTATCTTCTGTAACATTAAAATAATCATGAATAAGACTCATTTAGATTACTAAGAAAAAGAAAACATAAATTGACTTACATCAAGTTTCACTCTCAGAACTTGTAGAATCATTGTCGCTGGAATTCAAATTAATGATCAGAGAATCAACTGTGTTTTCAATTGCTTCGTCTGAATCACACATTTGTTTTTCTATTTTTTCTGTGTGTTCAATACATTTTTTCCATTGTTCCGCTCCAATTTCATTTATGCCTTTTCTGCATAATTCCTCCACCTCGGCTATTTTGAAGGTTTTATTTTCCCTCGCCACAAACCCTTTCACTTGGGACCATATTAGTTCGATGGGATTTAGTTCAGCGTGATAGGGGGGGGGGGAGTTTCAAAATTTCTACATTATTTCTTGATGCTATTTCATTTACTGCAAATTTTTCAAATCTGGGTTTATTAGCCTTCACTAAGTCCAATAGCTCTGCTTTCAATAGATCTTCCCCAGCGATGATGTTTTTAGATTTGAGCCAATCTATAATTTCTTGCTTTCTGGATGATGAATTTGGTATTTTTTCTTCTCTTCGACAATGATACGAAGCATTATCCATCACTACGACTGAGTTTGGTTCCAGATGTGGCAAAATGTTTTTGAACCACTCTTCAAAACAAGCTGCATCCATATCTTTGTGATAGTCTTTGTTTTTGTTCGATTTGAACAGCAGGAGTCCTTGTTGTACAAATCCTGTTGAGCTGCCAATGTGGGTAATTATCAATCTCTCCCCTTTTCCGGAAGGAGCTTTTAATCCAGTTGATAAGCCTGATAAAAAAGCCTGCTTTGATGTTGTAATCGTCGAATCTGTCCACACCTTGTCCAGTGTATGGCCAGCATTCAGCCAAGTCTCGTCCATATAATATATTTTCCGTCTTTCCTGTCTCATTTTCTTGATAGTTCGTAAATATTTTCTTCTCCACAAAATTATCTCACTTTTTTCAATGAGCGAACTGTTCCTTCCTCGTTTCAGATTCTTGAAACCTATCTTTTTTAAAAGGCGGTAGAACGTGACTCTTTTAAAGTTGGGCAAATCACTGTCATCGTTCACTGCTTTGAGCATCTTGTCCACTGTTGGAATTTCGTTTCGTCGGAAAAAATCGTGGACTTTTCTCCTGATGGCGTTTTTGTCAAAATCATCAATTACATCCAAAATACTTCTGCGGCACTTAGTCCTCTTCGGGGAATGCAACAGCCCATTTTGTTTGTATTCTCGAATGATTCTGTAAACAGAAGCAACACCAACTCCTGATGCCGTAGCAGCGTATTCAGCCACGTCACTTATCGACACATCGGGTTTTGAATGAATTTCGGTTTTAAAAATGTTCAAAATAATTTCTTTCTCAGATTTACTGATGTAAGACATTTTCTGCCTCTTTTTTGGCGGACTTAAATCCATACTAATTAATTTAACGCAAAAAACAGAAGATAAATGTCGTGTTTTCGAGCAGACGAAAAGAACGAGACTGAACCCTTCGCACTGGCACCCTTCGAAAATTTTTGCTCTCTGCGTAGTGTCAAAATAGAGGCCGACCAACAAGTGAGACCACGATTTGAAGGACACAAGATGGTTATTGGACAGATCGCCCTTCCACATTTTGTGGGGGATAATTCAAGCAAATGTTTCAAATAATAGAACAGACAAGAAGGCACCTTCATTGACGTTACATATATTGTTGTTGATGAGCGTGGTGACAATCTCGGACACCTCCCTTAGCGTCGAAATACACACTTCACCGCACACTATACACTTGAGACATCAAGAGCTGTTCGGGCGTTAATTTCTACTCAGTGGCGGCGTTTTAGCGATGTGCGAACAACGCGACAATACTGGATGGGACCCGTGCCCCTGGGGATACCACAGCGTGTCTTTTAAAAATCCGGGGCTGTTGGCGGCACAAAGACCCCAAGAACTATTGCACAGAGTGCTCCAAAGGGCCGCCTCGGTGTCTACGTTTTTAAAGTTTAAAAGGCAAAAATTTATTTAATTCGAGGAGAGAGGGATGGGTATTACCTTAAATTTTTAATGAAGTTGAAATCCAAAAAGTATGTATCAACAAACGATATTTATCAACAAAAAAAAATCTAATCTTCATATTCTCGTGATCGGGATAAGATGTTACTATAGAATTTAGAACAAGTTTTTGATTGAAGTAAACTAGATGAACCAAATGCATGTGTTAGAGAAATCTTCGGAAAAATACAATAAAGAAATTATAGCAATAATATATTTTTTTTATTTCAGAAATTCTCGGAATACTTTTTAATATTTTTTTAAGAACTTTTTGCGGTGATATTTGTAGAACAATCTTGGATTGAAATAAAGCAAATGACGCATGAACAAATCTTTTGCAAAGAAAAGAAAATAATCAATTTTTAATGACAGTTTTGGGGGGAGGGAAAGGGGAAAAAATACACAGAGAAGATGATGTGAAAAGAAGTGGGGGTTGGGGGGCTTCGTACAATTTTCATAACCTCCTCTTTATTTCCAATGATTATTTACAAATACAATACAATCAGAGCGATTTTTTATATTTCTTACAAATATTTATTATAGAAGTAAATTCCTAAAACCAATGTTATTTTGACAACATATATTCATGCTTTGCATCATAAAATAAAGATTGATTTCAGTTGTTAAAAATGAAAAAACATTGCTTTTAGTTTTCCTATTAAAAACGGAAAAAAGGTGAAAACGTGAGCGAACATTTCGCTTATCTGGTTGGCGTTGGTTTCACTCATATTAAGAGCCAAGCAAACAGCAGTATCGCCAAGTGTCACGTTGCTTTGTTTACTTCTACCAAGGCTTCACTAGATAGCGTTTTATACAGGCTGCTTCATTACTCAAAACATCAATGGTAAAGATTTGCCCGCTAGAGAGCGCTGAACAAGGACCATCCAAATGTTTGTTTACATTTATTAGCATGTTGTTTCTGCTGTAAAAAGCGATGTTTATCCTATCTTTAAGGGTAAAAAAATATTGATATAGTTAACTGAAGTGGAATACAGAGTGAATTGATGCCGAAGGCCTAAGAGCAATACAAGTACGAAAAAAATAAACAAAACTACAATATTACGATGACCAACTGGAAAATTTTGTTTTCATTTACACAACATTAAAAGGTAATGTTCTTTTTCTGTTAAATTTCACACATTGATAATATTTCGATAATTGGGAATCTGCTGTGGTTGCCAAATTTTTGGCGAAAATTACTTTATTTTGTTGCTCTTTAGTAGTTTATGTTTGCAAAGGAAGTATTTCCCTCGCTCATAAATTGGACACAAAGATTTAACGCCAATAGTGAAAGATAACCAGACTTCCAATCACTGAAATCTTCCCTTTTTTGTTTCTAATTTCACACATACGTTTAATACTTGAAAGTAAAATAATGGGCCAACTGAAAAAAAGCTACGAAATAATGTGAGAATTTTTATTAAAAAACTCGCCAAATCAACTTCAAAAGCTCCATTAGCATGTAACATAATAAGTTTAATAAATATATCGAGTCATTATTATCATTGAAATTTAAATTAAAATGCAAAATAAGAGAAAAGAAGCAACCATGAAGACGATGCAAGCTTAAAATTTTAATCTTCGCTTAGGTGGTAAGAAAATACATCGCCAAGTTAAAAAACGTACCTATAACTGAAACGTACATACTACCAAAGATCTCGGTTATTGAAATATTCTCAAAAGCTTTACGGAGAACAAATTCTCTTGATGTGCTTTTCAAGATATTAGTGCCATAGTCATTCCAAAATGTCCATTAAAATGTAAAAAAAATCGCCAAATAAATTAATTTGACCATCTAAACTCATCAAAGATGGAACTATCGTTCCAAAATCGCCATTTATCGCTCTGCGGTGCCAGTGTCGTTTCATAGTTAATTAATAATTAGAATCAATTAAAATGAAAAATAATTCGCTAACTAATTAAAATAAGCCGTTAAAATGCAGAGTAAACCAACAAATCGAATGAGCTATTAAATAACGTTAAAATATACTAAAATAGAATTGAATGCCAAATTGTAAAATGGTCGCCAACAAATTAACTTTTAATTTTGTCTTTTATCTGATTTGTTATTAATGTTAGTTGCCATAAAATTCGACAGATGTCGCTGGACAAGGACTACCGTTTTTATCCCAATGATTTTGATCAAATGAAGCAGCCTGTATATAACGCTATCTAGTGAAGCCTTGCTTCTACTATCAGCTCTCGTTGAATAGGGTATAGCTCCTTATTTACTATGTTTTTAACTATTGATTTTAAAGTTTATTACATTCTATGAGTTTTCTGGTTTTAACAAATGTTTTATATTTTGCTGTGGTATTTTAATGAAGTTGCTACAAACTCTTAACTTTGGCTTTTGCTCACTTCAATAATTTACTTTCATGGTTTATTTTTCGTGAAATCTAATTCGATGATGCTCACATTTTTGCCAACATCTTCAGTCTTTGCACAAAGATTTCTCTGAGCATTTTGAGGATATTTTTGTCTCTGAACTTTCCTCAATGGGTCATGAACTCTTTTAAAAATATTGAAACAACCAATGCTTGGCATCAGTAAGAATTGGTGGAACTTTCAACTACTGAAACCTGAAAAGCTGGTTTCCAGAATGTTAATAATCTTACAGGATTTTGGCTGCAAGGAGACATTAGTAGCCTTTATCCTGGACTGTGAGCTACCCCAAAATTTTTTTAATCTTCCTCTCTTCCTACCTCGTCGAATGAGGATTCAGTGTTGTCACCGGCCTAGTTACAAAACAGAGAAATCGACACCAAATCGTCCCAAGAGGAGACTTGCACCTTCATCTTACAAAAAATATTAAACCGACAGTTAGAAAACTGGCTTTCAACCAGCAAGATCTAATATCTCCCTAACATGTATTTCTGAATGTTCCTTTCATATTCTGAATGAGAAAAAAAAAAAATGCTTTGCTTGTTTATTTTTATTGCATCTGATTGTTTCCTTTATTTTCTGAGTAAACATTTTTTTTGCTTGTTGTTTTCTATATTATTTCAGTTTATTTTGTTATTATTCTTTTAAAAATAAAATATTTCGAATCCTAGATTTCTTTATTATTTCTACATTTGTCATTTTAATTCTAATCATGACTAATGAGGAAATATCTTGTGTAACTTTTTTGTAAAATTCTGGAAAGAAATTATTTTAAACTGTAAATCTCTTTTCACACAACCCCTCACCTTTAATATAAAGGGGGGGGGGGCGTTGAAAACAATTTCACTCGTAAAGGGGGCGTTAACCATAAAAAGGTTGAGAACCAGTGGTTTAAAACGAAAAATTAAAATCGAGACAAAATACAGTTAAACAATCTACTTGAACTCTGAGATTTATTTATAGTAAAACAGATTTCTAAAACTGTACTATTCTACAGCCATAAATTACTCCAGTGGCCAATTAGACAACTGAATCAAGCTTGAGCGCAAGTATAGAGCAACCTCAAGGAGACCAGAACACTAGAATTGTATAAACGATATGTGGCAAGTACATAACCTCTAAAAATTATTTTGTTTTACCCAGGTTGAAATATTGGTAATTTTAAACTTCTTTTGTGATTTTACAAATTTCATAAGGAAAACAGGTAAAATAATGATGGTGATTTTTTTAAATGAATTATTAGGTAAATTTGCAAAAAATATTGATTATATCAGGTGTGTAAGTATAAAACCGGAATTTGCCATAAGTGGCGCTAGATGTCGATGTAGTTACCCACTCATCATGTCAGCGGTGTCTTGTTATTGTATTGATATCCGACAAAGATTTCCAACTCACAATAACACGAGTTTCATTCAGTAGCATTAGTTTATTAGAGATAAACATGTCGAGTTTTGTGCCAACAAATTACGATTTGCCGACATCACTAGTTTTCTGTTTTCATCTGAAGAAAATCGCATCGAATGCTTGTGGAGGCGTATATGGTGAGCATGCTTTAGGTAAAACACGGTGTTTCGAGTGGATCAAATGGTTCAGAAGTGGCGATTTTGACGTGAGGAACGAAGAACGTGGAAGACCACCGAAAAAGTTTGAAGACGCTGACCTGCAAGCCTTGTTGGACAAAAACCTGGGGAAACTGTCAAAACTGAACGCTACCGACAATAAATGACCAATTTGAATCTAGCTTTGAGTGCAAAACGACCAAAATATCAACAAAGACAACACAAGGTGATTTTGCTGCATGAAGACGCACCAGCACACAAAGCAAAACGGGTCTAGGAAACGATAGAGTCGTTCCGTTGGGAGATTCTTTTGCATGCGGCTTACTCACCGGACCTTGCCCCATCCGATTATTACTTGTTTGCATCGATGGGACACTCACTTGCTGAGCAGCGCTTGACTTCTTACGAAACTGTACGAAAATGGCTCGATGACTGGTTTGCCTCAAAAGATCAACAGTTTTTTTGGCACGAAATCCACAAATTGCCAGAAAGATAGCAAAAATGTATAGATAGCAACGGACAATACTTAGAATAAGGTACTTTGTATCATATCATTACAATAAACTTGTTTTTCCTGCAGAAAAATTCCGGTTTCATACTTACACACCTGGTACTGACTGAATTCTGAAAACACTGATCAAGTTGAAGAACACTACCTTTTACTGACCATAGTTTTATGCTCTGTATAGGACAGAGCTTGTAAATTACTGAATTTGATTGAATGGTACTACACTATTAAAGTTTATTATCATGACTGCCAAAACTTTGGCCTACATTGAATTCAACACTGGTTTAGGAAAAACTAGACTTTTTCTTTCTATTTTTTGACTATTAAAATTGACTTTTTACAAATAAGTTAGCAGTGCTCTGTGTGTGGGCCTTTGTGGCCTGGTCAGTAATGCCTTGTAAACGAAGGGTCCCGGGTTTCGAACTCTTAGCCGATCAAAGATCCACCTTCGTCACTAATGGTGACTGGGAGAAGTTAAATAAGAGCCGTGGTCACAAAGTCCTCCAAGGGAATCTATCTCTAGGGGTACAGGACCAGGCGTTTGCTTGGCTCCTGGTCTGGATCAAAAGAACAGAGTGCTCTTCAGGGCCCCATCTAACCAGTTAAACCATGTGTTGTGGTAGGTACGGAGGATCCTGGCGTGAAAAGTGTTTTCTTTGGGTTTTTTAAATATATTCAATTAAATCTAAAAAGTGATTCCTCATTCAATTTTATTTGATACTTTGGAAATAGCAGGGGGGTAAAAACTGCATTGTGTGCCACCAGACAATGTTGTACCATCATTATGTTGAATAATTTTCTAATGACACTTATATTAGTTTGCCCTCATAATAATGACTACACATTATAAAGACTCAGGACTCGCAGTAGACTTTTTCAAAATTTTTGGAACATTTTGACAAAATTTTAGGAAAATTTTAAGGGTAATTTACGATTTTGTTTGACTAAAAATAGGTCCCTAACTGTAGTACCCGACAAAATAAATTGAAAATGCATATTATTTATACCCGATAACTTCCAACCTTCAAACACTTCCGCACAAAAAAAAAAGAGTCAAAACTAAAAAAAATAATGTTTGAATGTTATATAACTGCTAATAAGCCAGAAGGCACTTTACAGGTATGTCATTTCAAGTTTTTCCAGGGGGGGGGGGGCAAAGGGTCCAAACACAATGCAATTTTAACGGAAAACATAAAAAACCACGCCCACTTATATGTAAATACATTGATTTCTCAAAGCCTGGGGTGGGCAATTGACCCCCCCCCCCCTAAATCACGGGCCTGGCACTTTAACTTGCAGTCATGTTTTCAAAATTTTCACTTTCAAAGATAGGCATATGTGAGTTTTTTTCATTTGATCAGCTTCTACAGACATTAATTCCGTTCAGCAATTACTTCCATAATGTTTAACTACAACAGCTTTCTACAGCAGTTTTAAAACGTTATTTCACTAGACCCAGAGATAATATTCATTCTTTAAACTCATTAATATTTTTGGAACTTCAACAAATCTGCGAATTGTTATTGCTATTTTTTTTCCCCTTTTTCCAATAACTTTGTTTTCAAGTTTTTTCTTCATCATTTTTCTTTTTATCTAGTAAAACAGTTCGTGAAGTTTACCCGTGTGGCCTGTTATGTTCAATGTCACGAATCGTAAAAAAACTTGCATCACCAAACAATTTTTAGTTCATAATTTTCTTTTTACCCCCCATATTTTCAAATGTAATGTAAGGAACTAATAATAATTGATTTTCCGTTGCCGAACAACTTTAGAAAATCTTAATGTGTAAAATATTCTGCATATATCATTAAGTTATGCCATAGCTTTATAAATTCTATTAGTTGCGCTTAATGCACTTTGATTCCAAAGTTTTAAGATTATCTAAAAAAAAAACTGCTTGTTAATATTTTTTGTCAGTTCCTTAATTTCCAGAAAAGTTTGCTATGCATGAAGCTCTTCAGACCCACAACAATCTTTTGTTTCGAAACCAGTAGCGTAATATTTATGTATTGTCAAAAGCCCATATATTTGATTTCCAACTCTGCCTTCTTGCCCTCTATATATATTCAATATATGTGTATATTCAATATCACGATACATTATATTGTGATATTTGAAGTAGTGTAAACATTTCTGAATATCAAATTAAGCTGAGGCTATAATTTTACATATACTTCCTTAAACTCTCAATAAATAAGACGTCATAAGTAAATGCATTTTTAAAAGCAGATAAAGTATGCAAATGGTGAAGAAAAAAACTGTTGAACAAAAATTTGAAAGAACTGTAGGAATAATTAATAATTATAACTGACATAATAGCCCTAATTTTGAATAAAAAATTAAAGTAAGAAAAGAAATATATATATATATCTCTCTCATTGGCTTAGTACAATTCATATTGTTCATATCATTCATCATCATTTGCCTAAGTTTACTAGATCTGTTGTATACCACGATTCCTGAATTTTAATGCTATATACCAAACATCCTTCTCAACATTTTAAATCCATTTAATTTTTCAAAATCTTTTTTGAACCGAAAACAAAGTTTCAAAAAAAGTGATAATACTTTTTAAAAATGCTCATGGTTTTAACTGATTCAGATGCAACAGGATTCACATTTTTGAATAGGTTGTCATGAAATGATGAGCGTACAAATAATCTAAAAACAAAAGAAAATTAAGCAAGGTGCAAACTAATGAGAAGAATAAAATTATCGCTACCCAAGAGGTGAATTTGCACAGTAAACTAAAATGAAAGAGTTTTATAGAAGCAGATGCAAACAGATTGCGAAATTCGCAAATAATCGAGCTTAGAAACGTAAGAAACAACTAAAAACCGCAAATTTTCACAGGTAGGTTCTGTTTTATATTCAGGTAGAATGGTGAAATAGCTGTTTTAAAGATTAAATCGTTTGTTCTTAAGAGGAAGAATTTTGAGTTTGTCCAAAAATTAAAAATAGTGTGAAGAATGCGTTTTTAATGAAAAATTTTGTAAAATGTCTATTTATCCCACTAAATATTTAGGGAAAAATTCCCTTTTGGCTACAAAATACTTTCAGAAACGTATTTTAAGTTCCCCTAAAGAGTTCCTGTAAATTTACTAGTTTTTTTAGGAATGCCCCAAAATTTTAGTACAATTTTAGGAGGTCAGAATTTTTTTTGAAAATTTAGGAATTTTAGGGGGAATGTGAGTCCTGAAGACTATACCATTGTAATGACCTGTGGGAACAACCCCAAATTTATCCCTATATACTTAAAGTTCATTTGCTTTTGGTATAACACCCTGTCTCTACCATCAAATCCAATACAGCAAACACTTATTTTATGACTTGTGGTTTCTAAATTTTGAACTTGAAATGACTCTGATCATTGTTTATGGGACAAAGTGCACGAAGTGCTCAGTGTGCAAAGCAATTTTGACAGCGGAAGGAAGAAATTAATGTATCATCATATGAAGAAGGTTGTAAGGGTAGCAGGTAGTATAAAAATGTTTCATATCCTATTAAGAATTTGAAATATTTTACTGCAAGGCAAAAAAAAATTTGGAAACTATATATTACCTATACCAATAAATGATTTATAAGTAGTATTTTTTTCCTATATTTTCAACTTTGGAATCTGTTTAATATTTTGTTGTAGTATTTTGTCGGAATATATTTTTTTTATCTATTGAAAAAACAATGATAATTTGAGTTATTTAGTCGAAATCATAAAAAAAAATCACTAATTTTAATGAAAATACTGAACAGCACGACGCATGTGTATTTTTAAAAATTCCACTTCTTATAGACACCACTCGTTATAAAAACCTTTTTTTTGTGAGAAAGATGGTTATTATATCGGGCGCCAACTTTAGTTCCTACAATGAGTTAAGAGATAGTTTAGTTGAAGTTTTATAAATAATTTAAGACAATTTATATGGTGTATACAAGAGTATAAAACAATAGTGTATATTAGGGTGGAGCGAAAAAAACAATGTTTTTATTTTCGAATCGTAATAGTGCGGAAAAGTTGCGATTGGCGAAAACTTGCGAAACAAAACAAAAATTTTTGAAATCGAATAATATCTTCCGATCCCGCAATGAGCCTGAAATTTTGAAAAAAAAAAAAAAAAAATTTTCATGTGTTTTTAGCGATTTTTTAAAATTTTTGTTTCAATGTTTTATTTTAATGCTCTTGGACGGAAAAGTTACGATTGGTGAAGCCTTCTGAAATTTTAAAAAAATATATTGAATACCTTCTGATCAAGGAGCAAGCCAGAAAAACCAAAAAATTGGAAATATTCAGCTTTTTTGAGGGGGATTAAAAAAATTAAAAAAAAATTTCTCGTTTTTTTCTTCTTTTTTACCCGGTACCATAGCGTAAAGAATTTTAAAAAGAACTAAATTAGTCTTAAACATTAACTTTTTTCTTGATATTTAGGTGTCTTCTAAACATGCAAAACTACCATTCTTTACAACAATAAAACATTTTTAAATAATAGAAAATTTTAAATATTTTCCAAAATTTCTAAAATCCAGTACAAAAACTCACTAAATAAAACACCCATGCGCAAAATAAACGCAATTTTAATCACTAAACTATAAACAATTTTAATACCTAACTAATTATAAACAATTTCTTAACCTCCTTTTGAAGTCTGTGCCTTCTATAAACTGTTACCTAACCTAACTGACTACCCACAGAATCCTTTAACATTAATTTAATTAAAAACTAATTTTTGTTCAGTCTTTAAAATTAAACCTAGTTAGGTTATAAGTGGTGCATAGAATGAGACTGCAAAAGGCAATTAAAAATTGAAAAACTAACATATAATGAGGCACGTATTAGAATAGTTTATCGGTTAGAGATAAAAATTTTGTTCATCTTATGAGTAAGTGCTCTGTGGCAGTATTTTTTTCTACTTTCTACGACAAATTTTCTGGAACGAATTTCTTTCTGCAGTACTAGAATATCCTTCAATAATAAATATATAAGCAAACATCTTATAGTAATTACAAGCTAATTATATTCATAAAGTTAATATCAATACTGCATAGCTTCATGGTTTTTAAAACTAACTCCCAGCTATAGCAAAAAAAAATTCTCTTGGATTTTTTACTTTCCAACTAAAAATGTTCAATGATTTTTCATCCTCTTATGGATATATTTCTACTCTTTCTTGATACTTTGATGAAGCTAGCCTTTTACTGTTTCAAACATTAAGTACTAAAAATATTCTAATAGGAACAATAATAAAAGGAATTAGGATTGTTTCCACAGAAGAATAATCTGTTAAGACTGTTCTTCAGAATGGTTTCACTGCTGGATGTTTTATTTACTTATTCTTTCAGTCTTTCTTCCCAACCACAAAAATCTGTCTGCACAATATCGCTCTGATTCTGCGACAATGTCACCGTGTCAGCAAGTTTCTGCTACGGGGAGTAAGTGTTTTGTTCAGTGGATTTTTGTACTGAAAAAGTTGAACAAATTTAATTAATAGGTATGGGTAAGAAGTTGTACGTAAATATTATGTATTCAAAGGCGGTTTTGTTTTTTATTTAAAAATAATTTTGTGTATGAAAAATTAGAAATCAACAAAATCTAAAATTTGTTTTGTCTTCTAGACTAATAAATTCATTATAATGCCTTTAAATGTGTTCCAAAATCATCACCTAGATGCTCTACAGTAACCTTTTAAGAACAAGTTTCTCTTCAATCGTGTTTCAAATGTTCAGTTTTCATGATACCATGTTTTAATATTTTTTGCATAAAGCTAATGGGTGTGTGAGGGCAGGGGTGATTGTGAGTTCATGAAAAAATACCTGAAAGTTTTAACGAGAAAATGTCGGGGGGGGGGGGGGAGGCGTTTTTTTTTAAACCAAGGCCCCTATTACTTAAGCACACCTAATTTTATAGTTAGACATACATAATAACTAATTGCCTTTCATATAAGCAAACAAGACACATTTCATATATTCGAATAGTTTCAAATAGTTTTTAGTCAAAATATTATGCATGCATTTAATTAAAATGTAAGTGAGTAAAATAAAGTTACTTTTGAGCTGGTGTTTTACAAATTATCTCCAAAAAAATATATAAATAAAAATATATTTCATTTATTTGTCTCCTAACTAAAGGTAATAAGCATCAAAAATGAGAGAAATTCGATTCTTATATCGGATGCAAATTGATTGCATTGTTTAAAATGAAGGCACCAAAATCGAAAAAGGTGCAAATAAAATAATTTATATAAGTTTAAAAAAAAATAGAATGGCATTTTAACATTTTTATTTGATGAATAGTATTAATAACTATCGGTATAATCACCGAAAATTCGAAAAAGCAAAAAAAAAAAAAACCCGGAGGTAGGAAGATAAAAGCATAATTGGAAAAATTTTATTTCCGGTATTTTCGATTATGAAAATACCAGAATCAATCATGAAAATACCGGAAATCCGGTAAAATACCGGAACACAATCACCCCTATGTGAGGGGCAGGCCTTCCCCGCAGTGCCCTCTCCTTGTCAAATGCTTTCCAATCCTTAATTTTTGTTACACCTTGCCCCACTTTGCTTGGGACTGTGTTACTGTAGGAACCAACATATCCTTAAAGAAAACTTAAAGCAACTAAAAAGCAAAAAATAATAGATAACATTTACATAAAAATTTTTATCCATGCCCTATTAATTAAATTTGTAGAACTTTTTCAGTACAAAGATCCACTGAAAAAAATACTCACTCGTAAGATGAACAATATTTTGTATATCTCTAAACGATTAACTATTTTAATACATACCTCATTATATGTTAGTTTCTTAATTTTTAATTGCCTTTTGCAGTCTCATTCTATACACTACCTAACCTAACTAGGTTTAATTTTAAAGACCGAATAAAAATTATTTTTTAATTAAATTAATGTTAAAAGATTCTGTGGGTAGTCAGTCAGGTTAGTCAACAGTTTCTATTATTTGAAAATTTTCATTGCATGTTTAGAGGATACCTAAAAAAATCAAGAAAAAAATTAATGTTTAAGAGGAATATAGTGCTTTTTAAAAATCTTTACGCTATGATACCGGGTAAAAAAGAAGAAAAAAAAGAGAACAGTTTTTAAAACTTCTTTTATTTCCCCCCTCCCCCCCCAAAAAAAAAAGCTGAAAATAATCAATTTTTTTATTTTTCTGACTTGTTCCTGGATCAGAAGGGAATATTCGATCTCAATATATTTTTTAAAATATCAGAAGGCTTCACCAATAGTAACTTTTTCGTCCAAGAGCATTAAAATAAAACATTGAAACAAAAATTTTTAAAAATCGCTAAAAACACATGAAAATTTTCATTTTTTCAAAATTTCAGGCTCGTTGCGTCATCGGAAGATATTATCCCATTTCAAAAATTTTTGTTTTGTTTTGTAAGTCTTCAACAATCGCTTTTCCGCACTATTACGATTCGAAAATAAAAACTTTGTTTTTTTTCGCTCCACCCTAGTGTATATGCTTAACAAAAAGTTGTACAGTACAGAACCTTTTATCCGGGAACCAAAAAACCGGGAAATTTTGCCGATTTTCCCACCATTTTTTAAAATATGCATTTTTAGCACTTTTTACGAAAGGAAATTTTTTTTTTTTTTTGAAAGACCTCAATAATCATGAACGGTTTCTTTACAAATACCATATCACTCGCAAAAAGCAAAAAAAAAAAACTGTAAAGCTGAAGTCGAAGGCAGAATTTCCGAAATATTTTCTTGAATTCAAAAGTACACTCGCAAATAAAATTTTCCTATTTTATTATGGCTGAAAATCTAAAGAAATAAATATTGCCACCTTCTATGCAATTTTTTAATTGTATTACCGGTAATTAAAACCGTTTAGAGGGTAAGTGATGTCGCGAAAAGTGCTTGAAACTCTGAAAACCAGACTCGCTAATTATCTGGATAGGATCGTGGAATCCAGAGATCGTTAAACACAAGACTGTAATAAGGCTGCAAGAACTTAAAAAGCGAATTTCTATTGATATTTATGCAATGCAAAACAGCAATTAACAATAATTACCTTAATCGAAAAAACGAACCTATTTAAAAAAAGAAAAGGAAAAAAATGCGTTTATAGTAACGAATTTATTTAATACACTAGTAGAAAAATCGGACGTTTATTTTCAAAAATTTGTTTCTTGCCCTTTCCTTCATTTTCTTTTTTTTTAAACATTATGAAAAAGTATGCCCCCCCCCTTAATTTTATTAGTTTTTTTTTTTTAAATTTGAGTCTTGTGTTTTGTGAATAACTAAATTTTTTGGTTTTTCAATTTTTCTTTCACCAGTATTTTTTAATATTTCAATATTTATAAGCATTTCTAAACCTTTTTCTTTTTATTTTAAGATGCCTTACTATTAACCATAGTAAATTGGGTGTTGTAAACAATTGGCAAACATAGCTTCTTAGCAATCCAGAAAACCGGGAAATTCAGATATCCGGGATAGCGATGGTCCCAAATATCCCGGATAATCGGTTCTCTACTGTATTCATATTTTGTTCACAAGAAAAAATGGAGGTCTTGGAACACATTCCACACGAAATGAAGTCAAGACTATACTGTATATGTAAGGGTCGCCATCCAGGTTTTATTTTAGGGTCCCCATTTTGTGAAAAAAGAATTTTTGTGGAAGCTGTGGCAGTCACGTGAACCTTATATACAAACCAATGCTATTTGTTTTTTATTAATTCAACCACTAGTGCTTTATAACATCAGTAGACATTAAATATAGAATTAGTATTAATGTTGAAATTCAATTAATAACAATAAAATTCAGTTCTTTAACTAATGTTGGGGAAAAAAAAATTATACAAACCTGACAGTATATTCTGTATAGTAGAACTGAAGCATAAGTAAATCCGCCAACTAAGATTGTAAAAGCAGAAAGATAGTATAATGAATTTTTATTCTTTTTTGTCCATTCTTCAGTACCTGTAGAGTAATTCTTTTTAACAGTAACTGGAAAAGCAGTTCTTCTTGCTGAATTAATTTGCATCAAAGCAGATAATTGATTTTGTCGGGGCATAATCCCACAGAAAAATGCCTTTCATTTAATCGCATTGCACAGCGGAAGTGTGGAAGAAGGCAAGTTTTAAAAGTTCTTAAGAAATTGGTCATTTTAGTATGGGAAGATTAGAAAGTACTAGAATAAAAAGTCACTTTAATCCGTAATAAAGATTAGATCTTTTCCTATATTGCAAACGCTTACTGTTCTTGGGTATGATTTACGATTTGAATTTCTACGTGTAATTTGAAAGATAAAACATTTTAAATTTTACCTACAACGCTGTTACGCAACATACAA
Organism: Uloborus plumipes; assembly: GCA_038373865.1. Taxonomy (NCBI): domain Eukaryota; kingdom Metazoa; phylum Arthropoda; class Arachnida; order Araneae; family Uloboridae; genus Uloborus; species Uloborus plumipes. The sequence goes on from JAXGGA010008007.1 coordinate 19,478, forward strand.
TAGAAAGTTTGTTATTTGTTTACATCATAACTTGTCCTCGGTTACAGTTATTTATATTTCATTTTTTTTTGCTTGCATGTTTTTTTTTTTCTGTCTCCAAAAGAAAATACTATCACTAAGCTATGAAACTTATCGTGAGAGATATGAGAATTCACACGATGCAATAAACATCAGTTACTTATGACAGAATAAAACCGAAGAACAAAACCGAAACATATTCTGACGCTGTTTCAGGTTTGCATTTCAATTTCCTCCATCTCTTGATTTCAAGTTGAAAAGTCTGTCTCCCTTTTTAAATACTTTTTATTTCGTTTCAATGGAAAGCAAATTGTTTCTAAAAATGTGTGTAAATTAAAAATGTTATTATCCGTCTCCGTCATATGTCACCCGTCACCACAACCCATTCAAGTGATGGCGGTTTATTTTGTATTCGATTGTTCCTGCTCTCTCTCTAACAATTGATTATAAAGCAATTTTTTATTCTTGTAATGCGTTGAGTGAAGTGAGTTTTATGGTATTCTTATTACTTTTCAACTGGAATTTGAAACAAAAATTTCAAATGTTGTTGCAATAGTGAAAAACGGATTATTATTACATTTGAAAAGGAGGCGGTTAACACAATGTTCCGATATATTTGTTTTTATTATGTGTGTTTTCATTCGAAAAATTGTATGAAATGTGTTGAACTTGCTTTTTTTTTTCAACATCTGCACGTGTTTGTCCCAAGTGCTTAAAATTGATACGGACGTTTTCTCATTTTACCCAAATGGATTCCGAGCCTACCTTGGAAAATTGATTAACGCCTGTATCAATTACCTTAGGCCGTGTCCATGAGAGAGTTTTTGAAGTTAAACCCCTCCCAAAGGGGAAAAAAAAAATTAAGAAACTGCTTGTTAACTTAACTTTAAGTTGTAATGTTCGTGTAAAGTTTTACTAAACAATTTCTGAGAAGTTTTGTAACGGCGCACAGTGGAGTATTTGACTGAAAATTCTCGCTCTTCTGAAGGGAATACCCTTCTGTGCGTTTGTGCGCTGTATAGCGAAGCCATCCAGCTTACAGCTATGACACTTGGTACACAAGTTCTCTGAAAGGTCAGATGTCGTAACCTGAAGCTCGATTTTAAAAATTTAATTTAGAAAAAAAGTTATTTAATGTTTTATTTATGTTTTAGACTTTTACGAGTTTACGACCGTAAAAAGGTTTCTAGTAAACGTAGGAAGAAAAGCAATACATCACCAGAAAGAGCAAAGCAATGTCTTTAAAAGTCTAAATTGTTTGAAGTTCTAACGTAATTTCCCGATTTTCCAAGAATTTTCAAAGAAAGGTCACTTTTTCGACATTTTTTAATTTATCAATCAACATAAATTAAAATTCATGCATCCGAGAATCTAATGGTGTTTGTTGCTCTGAAACTTTTCAAGAATACAATATAAACATTTCACCTTCATTTAAAGCAAAAACGGTGAAGTTATCTTGCTCCATTGATTTTTAATGAATTTTTGTATAAAGAGGTGAAAGAAATATTTTCACCGATTTTCGTTCAGGAACGTTCCTAACGGAACAGCTGGCTACTTGCCAAAATCTAGTTTAGAGCAAAAATGGAATAGGAAAGCGCATTTAATGCAATGTACTTCTTGTCATTTGAAAGAATGCACCGTAATTAATACTTGTTTATTGAAGAAAAAAAACGCTGTTTACATAGCCCAGTGTTCTGTGCAAAACAAATTTGAACCTTTTTACTTTCTTCTATATCTAATATATAGAAGAAAGTATTGGTTTCGTGCAAATTTTCGAATGTCGAATTTTGACGGATTTGCACGTTTTGAGGTGCGCTGAGTCCATTTCGACCATTTTTGGAAAATGTCTGTCTGTCTGTGTGTCTGTGTGTGTGTGAGTCTGTATGTGTGTGACCAGTTTTTGTGGCCGCGCTAAAGCAAAAACTACTGCATGAAATCGAACAAAAATTTTTGCACATATGTATCACCATGTGAATTGGTGCACCTGACTTTGTTTAGCGAATTCCTCCAAGGGGGGTGGAGCAATCGCACGTGTTCTGCGCGTTAGTGATTGCTATATCTCAGGAAGTAGCCGGCGAAATCAAACGGAAATTGGTCCATAGGTAGACTCTACTGAGTACAGGTGCTGATTTAATTTGCGTGTCAATATCTCGAAGGGGGGTGGAGCAATCGCGCATGTTCTGCGCGGGGGTGATTGCTATATCTCAGGGAGTAACCGGTGGAATCAAACGAAAATTAGTCTATAGGTAGACCCTATAAAGTATAGGTGCTGTTTCAATTTGCGTGTCAATATCTTGAAGGGGTGGAGCAATCACACGTGTTCTGCGCGGGGGTGATTGCTATATCTCAGGAAGTAACAGGCGGAATCAAACGAAAATTGGTCCATAGGTAGACCCTATTGAGTACAAGTGCTGATTCAATTTGTGTGTCAATATTGCAAAGGGGGGTGGAGCAATCAAAAGTGCCTATTTTGTCATTGCACCTACTGTATCTCGAGAAATATTACTGAGATTTGAATGAAATTTGGAATAACACTAACCCAATATGGAAGCAAGCATTGATTAAATTTCGGCGCCAATCACCCAGGGGGAGGGTGGGGTGATTTTTGCGCTTAGTCAACAATGCGAAAAATTAATTCATTAAAAAATCGCTTTCACGCTATTTAATTATCAAAACAGCTGAAAACTTTCAATGATTTGAAATTTTTAACTGTTGCCAATTTCTTTTTACTAACAAATATAATGTTTGCAATTAATCTAAACTAGGCTTTTGCAATGATTTCTAATTTCGCTCATTGGTTCTGCAACTGCAGGGTTATTACGATAATTGGGAAATTGGAGCTGTCTCCAATTATTCGGGCGAGTACGTATTTTATTTTGTAACTGGAATTCATAAGATAGATATAGAAGAAAGTTTCGTGACGGCCACGACAGCTAGTTTTTTTTTCTTTTCTGAATTCTAGTACTTAATCGATCGGTTATAATCGTTAAAATACTAAGTTAACCATGCACAAGAAAAAAAAAAAAACACTATGACTACTGTAACTAACACGGGTGGCATCCATAGTGGTAATTTGATGTGTCCCCCCCCCTTCCCTTCCTCAAGAAAAAGGTAAAGTAACAACTTTTCATGTTGTATCAAAGTATGAACTTTTAAAATTTCTGGAAAATATAATTTTTCTTAATGTGGTACAACAAAAGTTTGAATGAAAAGGCAAGTATGCATTTTGAACGTATTTTAAGTAAAATATGCACAATATGCCCCCGCTATAATGAGCACTATTTACCTCTGAAATTTGGTAGATTCCGTATAATTTAAAAAATATTGGTGGAAATTTTCAACATTGAAGTATTCCATGGTTTAGGAGCTCAAAAATGACGTGTGTGATTCTTCAATGATAGTAGTTCGTAATGTTACGTTCCTCTGTTTCTCAGTGGTCTTCTCCTTCCTCCCCCTATCTCTGACCGGACGTAGATATCCGATTTCAAGAGTGCAGGTGCAGGGCCTTGGTGAGGGGGACCAATGTCGTTAGTAGTGAAATGTGCTCAAGCTTGGACACACTCATATGGAAGCGAATAGTACCCATTCCTTGAGTCGATTTTTATGTACAAAACAGTTTGCATAGCACTGTGATGTTTCCCACTAAGAATTCTGCGAATAGAAACTTAGGACTCAAATTTAATATGAGTTCTATTTCACAGTGAGTAGGTAAAACGTCTTAAGCAACAATGATATCGATAGGAAATGTGCTAGAAAAGAAATTTACTAACATACTATATATAAGCGGGAAAATACCTCCCCCCCCCTACGCCCCCCGTCACATAATTTTCTACAATGATAAAGAAAGAAAAACATGATATATAAATGTATTTTCAAGTTATCTTAATTTAAAAGGGAAAAAAAACTTCGCAGTGAGAAAAAACTATTTTAATTGATTGACGGATTAGCGTACATAAAAAAATTAATAATCTAACTCACGAACAGTTATAAAATTGCATGAATATGTTTCAATGGCACAATCAATGCAAAAAAATATGAATATAAAAATAGCGTTTTGAAATTACTTCGTTGAATCTCAACTCTAAGCTCACATCTTTATGTACTGATAAAGGAGTTTCTCGTAACCCTGAATTACGTGTCTGAAATTTTATAGCTTTTTTGTGCTTTATTATTTTGATTCACCACCTATTCAATAATGCTAATGAAATCACGAGTTACAAGTTTATTAAATTTTCATTGCCAAATTCGTTTTAATATCAAGACTTGTCCAAAATGATTAAATGATACATTTTATTCAAAAAATCATATAAAAAAATGGCAACTGTTTGCAGAACATTTTTTTGCAGAAATCAGCACATGAGACTTTCACAAATACGCTCCAACTTTCAAAATAGCGCGACAAAACGCGACAACCACTTAAAAAGCTTTCACTAGTTCTAAATTTGGGAAAAAGCCATTAAAAATTTCTCGCACCAAGCATTTATTTTTTTTGACGACAAAAAATAAAACTATTTACTTCGAATCAAAATTTAACACAAGGCCCTGACAGTTCTCTAACCAGTAAATCTGGTTTGGTTTTATTCCATTCATTTATAACGCCACAAAAAAATCTGCATTAAAACGTAATAATTAGGCTTAAACGTAACAAAAAAGCGAAAATTATCACAGAAACTTCATCTTTGACCGAGGCTATGAGCAGTTGTATGAGACTCAAGTTTCTAAAACTGGTGCCGATCGATGCACCAGTTAATCAACTATTATAAAATAAATTTTCATAAATATCGGATAATTTTTCAATTTTCGACTTTTGGCCAGGATTTTCACTCAAATACTCCACTGTGCGGCGATTGTTTCTTCTCTACCAACTAATATTACATTTTGTCAAACCAATTGTGGAAGAACCACTGTTGCAGATTCTACAGTAGCTATAAATCATTTATTACCGAACTATTTCTCTTTATAAAAACATCTGGCCAGGGTTATTGTAATAGACAACAGTACTCTGATTTAAAATTTTCAGCCCCCCCCCCCCCCACCAGGAGCTAAACTCGCGCTAACAGCTGACCCGGATGTACATGATGGAAAAGTATTGAATGCTTTAAAAGTTTTATTATTACGTAATCAAACATGTAATCTGTGTGGGAAAAGACTGAGAAAGCAACAACATACTAGCTTCTACTTGGTGGTTGTGAATTTCTCACTGCTTGTGTCAAATCCACTTGTCTAGCCTGTGAGACTTACTTAAGGGGTGCAGATGAAGCTCCAATTATTTCCTCTGAAACTTGAATCTGTCTTGCAAGTTGCATGACATGTGAGACCACTGTTCTCATAATACTCTAGGGGTTCATCATCCAAGGTTGGAGCTTATCCACTAAGAGGTTCATCATAAAGAGACAAATCTTTAGACTTGAATTTCTACAACCATCACTTTTGCGAGTTGTAAAACTCACAACACTAAACGCTTCATGTATTTGAGAAGTTGATACAGCTGCTGATAAGTCCATTTTAATATTGTAAAATAAACAACACTTGACACTTTTATTTTGCTTCCGTACTGTATGAGTCTCGCTGACGCTGTTCTTTCTCGACAGGTATTTAAAACTCCTGACACATTAATTTGCCAGACAGTTGCTTAAAGCCACGTAAAACTTTTGTATGTACCTATTATGACATTTTTTAATTAAAAGCAATTAAGTTTGAAGAACTTCTACTTTATACAATTGGCATTGATACTTAAATTAGAATTATGGTTAATTTTGTTAATATTCCAAGTAAGGTCTAGGTGGCCCTTTATATAGAACTGGGTTTAATTCTTGTAAGTAAAACTGCCGAATTGGTGTAAGTATACTATAGGTTAAGGTCATTAACAGTAGAGCGAAAAGATTTCTGTGTTTTTAATTCAGCAGTTTGCTAGTGGATAATAAGTGAAGAAGTTATAGTAGGTAAAGCAGTTATACTATTAGGGCGATTCTACAACGAAAACTAGACTCCCAATTTCCTTATTTATAAAGCATACAAAAAAAATTTAATCTGATTTCTGTGCTTTTTCTAATAAAATACAAACTAATAAATAATAAAGAAACGAAGAAAAATTGAATTTTTGAAAAAAAAAAAATTTTTGCAAAAAGGACCACTTTTCGTGGAATCGCCCATTAGCAGCAAGGGCATGTGTAAGGCGTTTTGGTGGCCCTGTGTTTATGCCCTTGGAAGGATCCTACAATTTCACTTGTAGACCTTCAGTTATGGTTAACTTCCCAGTGAAAGCACCTGATCACCACTTCCCTTTGCCAAATGAAACTCCAAACTTTACTGATGAGATGATAAAACATAAGCATGCGTATGTACTCAAAACTAACAAGAAAAACCATTAGGCATTTAAAATATAGTTCAATATTACAATGCATTTTCCAAATTGCCAAATAAGAACAAATTTTTATAGGTCAGTCACAGTGACCTTACAAGTAAAAGTAGCAAGCAGTAGTTTAGTTTCCAATGTTTGAATTAAAAATTATATTAAAATTATTCTTGAGAACCGAAAAACACCTGTTTTTTTACCAAAAACCCATACAGGCTGGACTTTTTCAAAAAAACTCTAGTTTTTCAAGCCCTAAACTAGATGCATACAAAATTCAATTATTTTTGTTTTAGCAAGGCCATTGAAGCAATATGAGAAAAAAGACAGTTCTTTTATTTTTTGTCATTATCCCTCAGGATAAGTTTTAAACGAAAGAGTAAATCATGGAATTTGACCAAGGAATAAGGAAGATCTTGCTTTGTGACAGAAAAACAGCCAAGAGAAATATACAAGATTCCTGCTGTCTTAACCCTTTAAAATGTGATTTGAATTATGCATTTACATATTTTTTTTTTCTTTTTTGTGTAGTACCTATTGAAACCTAGTGACAGCCATGAAAATAGTGTTAAATATGTTTTTTTATTGTTTAAAATTTCAAGAATGTTTTTGTTACATTAAAGAGCTGAAAACTTTGAATTCTGATTTAAAAAATAAAAAATAGCTTATTGAAAGAAAGATCATAAAAAACTTGCTAAAAAGTGTCAACTCCGCTTCTCTTGTATCTATTTTTAGTTCAAGAAATAAGAGTTTTCTGGAGTTTTTCTCTTTCTGTTACGGTTCATGATTTTGTTTAAAAATATTTTATTCACTATGCTTTAAATAGCCTTTATTTTTATTTCAGCATTGCAACATGTCGAGCAGCTCTACAGAAAGCATAGCAAGTCGTTTTGTTCGACTGAATCAACTATTGTTAGGGAAGTCACACTGTAACCTTCCTAAGAAGTACCTAGCTCATAGAGATGGACTCCTTGATGCTTTGTTTGCCCTCTATGAGGAATGCAGTGCAGATTATTTACGAAAGGATAAGCATATTGCCGATTTTGTTGATAAATGTTAGTTTTTTTTTTATTCAAAATTTGTAAAAAAATAAACATTACACTTTACAGCAAATCAAAGTTCCCCTTTCGTTTTTTGCAAAATGTAAAGCTTCTTTTACTTGCACAATTCTGTGCTCAGAATATTTATTATATTTTATATTCGTAATAGATTGTTTAGAGATTATTTTATACTTTTTAGTTGATTTTAAATACTTGGGATACTAAAAGATTTTATTAATTATAATTATTATAAAATGTATAATAAAATAGCTTTTTCTCTTCATTTTATTTGCTTAGTTTTTTATGACCATATTGCTGTGGTAAAATGTCTTAATGTTAATTTGGTTTGGTATTTAAAATGAATTTTCTTGTGCATTTTGAAAAGAAAATCAAATATTTTTTCTACTCATTTCAGATAAAGGTGTTATGATTGAATTGAAATCTTTGAGAGTTAACTTGAAAGATTTTGAAGTTAAGAAAATAATTGGCCGTGGCCATTTTGGAGAAGTCCAAGTTGTAAGAGAAAAAGCTAGTGGTGACATTTATGCAATGAAAATTCTAAGAAAATTAGAAACATTATCACAAAAAAATGTAAGTAGATATTACAATATTTCTGTATTTAATCATTTCTCTTGAACTTTTGTTTAGCTTGATGAGAAATTGGGTTGACACTGAATCTCAAGTGAAACTAGTGGCTCAAAAGGTGGGTAATAAGTTGTATGTGTGAATCAAAGTAGTATTTGTGTATATTTACACTTTGACTGCATATCAAGTTATAGAGTAGCAAGCATGGATTGTGTTTGAAAAAAGAATTGTTGGCATAAATGTGAGGAATTTTAAACTTATCTAAGTATCAGTATAAATCTTGATTGTTATATTTTTAAAATACATTTCATTTAAAATTCAATGATTAAACCAAATTTATTAGAGCAAAACAAATCTTAAAATATTTGCCACAGGGGAGGCGGAGGGGGTCAATGGAAATGCAATCAACGAAGTTGATATTAAAATTAATGTAATAGTCAATTATACATTTGTTTAGTGTACACTTTAGGTTTTAAATATAGTAAGTTGCTGAATGTAAATTAAATGGAAGTATAAGGAATATGTCATTTGGTAATGGATTTCATGTTCATGTGATGAAAAAAGTATTGCTCTCTTTTCATTTTAATGCCTTGGTTAAAACGTGCTAAACATATTTTGCAAGATATAAGACTTATGCTAAAATTTTTACTTTGTAATATTTAAAAATCATTATTACAGTAATATTAATTTTATTATTTTAGTAAGTAAAACTTAATGAATAAATATTGGTAATTTTCTGTAACCATAGGTGGCATTCTATGAAGAGGAACGAGATATTATGGCTAAATCAAACAGTCCTTGGATAACTAAACTCCAATATGCGTTTCAAGATCCCCTAAACCTCTACCTGATAATGGAGTTTCACCCTGGAGGAGACATGCTCTCTTTGCTTGAAAAGTATGACAATATACTACCTGCTGATATGTGCCAGTTCTATTTGGCAGAATTGGTGTTAGCCATCCACAGTGTGCATACAATGGGCTATGTTCATAGGTAAATATGTATACATATACCATATTTTTCTGCATATAATTAGCAGATTATATGTTAGTTCTAAATTTTATCGTGTGTATTATACTCCGCCGCCGATAATCTGTTGAAAAACATTCTCATCTGAAAAGTTAAAAGTGAAGTTTTGAACAAAATGCAATTAATGTTTTATATAATAAGTAACAGATAGCGCTGATACCTGCTCCTACCATCCTTCTCTTTGTCATTTAAGATCGTTGTGAACTACGGCGAACTAAGCAAGTCGCCACTGAAATCTGCACTCTTGAGTAGTCCTTCAATCGCTGATCATATGTTTTTACACAACTTGGCTGGTGTTTGTCCAATTACGTTCAAAAGCTGACTCAGCTCTATCCTTGGCAGCAACATAACTAGGCAACAGATAAATAAGCAGAAACCAAGCCAAAAGTTCTTCCTAGTATGATGTGCGCGGTCTAGTAAATCTATTTAATTTATTAAACCTAGCTTTTGGTAGTTTCTACTCGGTGGTGCCCGACCCTTTTTACCCGACGGCCTAACTTCATATTAAAATGATTTTCACAGATCAGAACACTTATAAAATTTCAACCTATTTAAAATTTTGTTTAACTGCATGGGAAAGCATAAAAAAAATTAGAGAAAAAGTTCAATTCAGAGTTGTTATTAGTACTTTTAGCCTACTTTCCCGTTAAAAATAAAAGAAAGACGAAAAAAGTATTAAAAGTAGCTTAATGCATCTAAAAAATATCGCCAAGTCTAAAAAATATCGCCAAGTTAAAAAAATATCGCCAAGTCCAAACAATATCGTCAAGTTAAAAAAATAAAAAGCTGAAATGAATATCAAAAAATTAAAAATTTGAAAGTAGGGTATTGAGATGGGGAATTTGTGTGTCGGTCGGTCTGTCTGTCTGTCCCCCCCCCCCTAATGACTTTTGAATGAACATTTCGATTTTGACACTTTTTTTTGTTGGAAAGATCTCGGCGAGTACAGCTCATTCCCATATTTGGTTTTTCGATTTGAACAATTTTTGGTTCAACATTGAACCGTTCAAACAAGCAGTCACCCCTAATAACTTTTGAATGAACAGTCCGATTTAAACAAACTTTTTTTTGTTCGAAGCATCTCGGCAAGGATACTTTATTACCTTATTTAAATTTTCAATTTGAACATTTTTGGTTCAACATTGAACCATTCAAGCAACCTTTCCCCACCTAATAACTTTTGAGTGAACCGTCCGAATGGAATAAACTTTTTTTTGTTCGAAAGATCTCGGCGAGTACAGCTCATTCCCATATTTGATTTTTTGATTTGAACAATTTTTGGTTCAACTTTGAACCGTTCAAACAACCTGTCCCGCGATGCTAACTTTTGAGTGAACAATCCGATTTGAACAAACTTTTTTTGTTCGAAATATCTTATCAAGGATACTTCATTCCCGTATCTACATTTCTGATTTGAACAATTTTTCGTTCAACATTGAACCGCTCAATCAAGCTGTCACCTCTAATAACTTTTGAGTGAACAGTCCGATTTAAATAAACTTTTTTTTTTTCGAAGGATCTCAGCAAGGATATTTCATTACCGTATTTAAATTTTCCATTTGAGCATTTTTTCGTTCAACATTGAACCGTTCAAGCAACCTTTCCCCACCTAATAACTTTTGAGTGAACCGTCCAAATGGAATGAACTTTTTTTTGTTTGAAAGATCTCGGAGAGTCTTTCCCATGCATTCCCATATTTCGCTTTTTGATTTGAACCATTTTTCGTTCAATATTAAACCGTTCAGAAAAAAAAATTAACATTAGCGTCTACGGGGAATTTAAGTGGAATGTTGATCCTGAACTTAAAGTCGGATTTCCTTCAAACTAACTTTGTAAGAAAATGGTTTTGATAAATAATGTTTGTAAAGTACTTTTCTGAGTAATCTTCTGTCAGGACTCTGATTCCGCCTCCGACTCCGCGAACTTGGCGGAAATGCAGGCTCAGAAAAAAAAAATGACTGAACGTGCAGACGATTTTTTGTTTATTTATTCATTTGTTTTATTTTATTTATTATTATTATTATTATTATTATTATTATTTTTTTTTTTTGCAGACGATTTTTTTCGTAACAAAAGTTTTTCATTCACGAGAACATTTATTCTTTATTTATATTTAACAACTGGCAATGGATTAAAAGTGAAATTTGAGACATTTTATTAACGGACGAGTTTTTTTTCTTTTTTTTTTTTTTTCTTTCTTTGATAAAATGTGTTATGATGCTCTTTGTACTTTTGTTTATTTATTTTATTATTATTATTTTTATTTATTTATTTTTTTTTTGAAAACGATGGAGGATTTTTTCTACGGAGGAACTGTAACAGTTACACTCTTTAAAAGGTGCGACAAAACTTTATTTATTCGTTAATTACTTTTTACGTGTCTATTTCATCTGATGAGAGAGGTATATTTTGCTTTTCGAAATCAGGTCTAAGTGCTGAAAAGGTATGTTTGACATAATTTTCAGTCTCAGATAATCAAGAGAATAATGATCAGATGCGAGGATGTCGATGTACGGGAAAGTAGACTCGTTTAGTTCTTGACAGAACTTCTTGTTATTGATTGCATCTGTTTTCCAGAAGCCAATATCTGAATAATTATCTCAAAATTTGACATTCTGACTGTCAAAGCGGGATGCCCGAAACAGAAAAAAAGCAATAATAATAATAATAATAATAAAGCATTATTTACTTTCATTGCCTAGTTATCAGCATTGTAGTTTGATTTATCACATATAATTAAACTTTTATTTAGTAAATTTATTGTAGTTCTTTCTTATGCGTACCTGCCAACTCTTCCGTTTTTGCTGGAAGACAGATTTTACGGCCTTCCGTTCAGAAGATGAAATATTCCGTTTTTCCCCAGATATTAATTTCTTCTAATCAAAAATAATTTTTTAACAAATAGGGGAAAATATTCAGTTTGAAAACGGAAGTTGCTTTGTGTACGCATGCGTCAGCAAATTATTGCTGTGTTGTGTCTACACGCAGTTTGTTCCCCTTTTGTTGCAAGTAATAGATGGGCTGTTGAAGTTGCATGTTTTTGTATTTTCAAGGAAGTTTGTTTAAGGAAAGAGAAATGAATAACAAATACAAAAAGAAGGAATATATGCAAATATATTTTGAAGCTTATTCGACAGCATTGCTTTTTTATGGATCTAATTCATATAATCATTAAATGGTGCTTGGCGACTTGTTTAGTTTTTTAGTTTCTAACCATTGTTGATGTCTTTGCTATTTTTACTTATAATTGCACATGGCAGCAAATCTTTTATTTTTTAATGATTTGATGCATTTAATTAGCTGATTATTTTACATTTTAATGGAACTTTTTACATATACTTTTTACATTTTTGAGAAGCAGATCATTTGAGCAGAAAATTTAAGTTATTGAATTTGACTGATTATGTTCGAGAAATATTCTGATTTGTTTTCATAAATCTGCCAATTTTTTACTTGAAGGGGTTGACAGGTATGCTTATGAGAAGTTTTTCTTATTTTAAAAATATATTTCTTAAGATCATGATTTTGTTTATAATGTTTAAATGACTATGTCTTTGTTTGTGATATAAATCTTTTTCTTTTAAAGGGATATTAAGCCTGATAATATACTTATTGATCTGACTGGGCATATCAAATTAGCAGATTTTGGGTCATCATCAAAATTAAATCATAATAAACAGGTAATGCAAAGATGTTTATTATTTAAATGTGTCGGTTGTTATTATAAAGTCTTTGATATCTCTACATTAGCGTACATGACAAGTGAGTGATTTGTTAAATTTGTTGATTTAGGTAACCAGTTGTATGCCTGTTGGTACTCCAGATTATGTTGCACCTGAAGTTTTAGTTGCAATGAATTCAGGCCGAGCAAATAAGAGCTATGGAATTGAATGTGATTGGTGGTCTTTGGGTATTGTAGCATATGAAATGATCTTTGGTTCAACACCCTTCGCAAACGAGAAATTGCTTGTCACCTATAACAACATCATGAACTTTGAGGTATTATTTATGACAAAAAAAAAGTTGAATGTCTGCTTTTAAAAATTCGATTAAAAAGTGTACTTTTGTTTGTTGTTATTTTTTAGAAATCTTTGACATTTCCTGAAGATTCTTCTGATGTATCAGAGCTGTTTCTGAACTTAATCAGAGGACTTTTGCAAGGGGCTTCAACTCGTCTGGGATATGATGAACTCGTTGTTCATCCTCTTTTTACAGATATAGACTGGAACAATATTCGTCAAAGTAAATATGTTTTGAAATTTTATTGTTTGGTCAATTGTGTACTTTATTGATTAAACATGATTTGAAAAAATAATGTTTTAATTGTTATATAATATTTTCCTGCTGCTCAAAGCTTTGAAGCTCTATGTTTATTATTATTTTTTATTGTCAACCAATAAATGCTAAAAGTTTCAAACTATTTAGTTTTCAGATTAATTTTCCTCTTATCATTATTTAATCCGTAACACTTTAAAAAAGGTTATTCTCGGTATTCCCATGCACCACTTGAACCTCTTTGTATTTAAGTGATAAATTTTTGATTCCCATCTTCAGAGGTCTATTTAACTACATTAGATCCGCTTTGCAACCCCTTCACAAAATTTTATATCGCAAAAGCATTCACTAAATTTCATACCTCAATTTTTTTTTTTGAAAAAATAGTTCTCTCATCACTTTTCAGCTTAATGAATTCATCTGAGATCATAACATCAGTAAAAAAAAAAAAAAACTTTCAGCTTTCAAGTCATTTCCAGTGAAGTCCTTTAACCTAAAGGGATTACAGATTAGATTTGTGATAGTTAAATACTCTATACCATACAATACGACAGGATTTTCTCTCAAAATATGAACAAAAGAAAAATGCCTTAAAATAGTTCTTCTTTTCAGACAGAAAAATAATTATATTTTTTAATTTTTTAACAAAATGTGGACAAAAGTAAAAACTTAGATCAACACCTGATTTCATATAGTCATATAAATATGAGTCAAACTAAATGTTGCATGTAGGTCAAAGCAATTGAACTATGAATATTTATGTGAAGAAGTATAAACCTTGCCAAGAATTCACAGTATTCTTTGACAGATTTCCTGGAAGCCTTAGACTACTTCATGCTGCACCTGTATTAACTATTCTTATTTCTTGCTGCTTAACTCACTCCAAAATTAATGTTAACTTACTTTCTTTTTATTTCTCGGTGTGATAGAACTTAAGCCCTTAATGGGATTCCTATGAGATTTTTTTTCCTTTTTTTTTTTTTTTGTAAAAAAAATTATTAAAAATTTGTTAATCTTTATCAGTCAAGAACTTAAATTTTCAGTATTTATTTATTTTTGTATGTGACAGAAGCAAGGTAATGCACATAATGCATAGGGCAGTAACTGTTCTTAAGGTTTGAATTTACCTCGTGCAACATGTTAGCTATGTCTTGAATTATAACTTTATAACTTTATTAACTTTCAATATTGCATTTTATTACTTTTAATTTCTTTAAAACTGATTTTTTTTCTGGTATGCAGTTTAAATGTTGAAAAAAAGGCATGCTAAAAAAAACACATTACAAGTGGGTGCGGGTATTATTGCTCGTTTCATGGACTGCTATCTATCAGTGGGCAGGTACTAGTGCCTGTTTTGCTTTAGTTTTAAACGCTCAAATTTGTTTACATAACAGTGTACACCAGGTAAACACTAGTCACGGCTGCTAGACTACTTGCTCATAATGTGTTTAAGAAATTGAGGTAAATGAATAACAATATGTCACTAGCTTTCTTAATTGTCTTTTTCCAGTAATAACTACTTGGAATGCAGCTTCACATTTAACTTTAGTATACATAGTTGTTTTGGGGATTTCATACTGTTTTTCTGTTTAAAATTTTGTTTTAGAATTGTATTTTTTTTTTTTTGTAAGTTAATGTTACAACGTTTATTTTTGTCTTTGTTTTAAACCTGTAGATGCTCCACCCTATGTGCCCACTGTTACAAGTGTGGATGACACTTCAAATTTTGATGATTTTGAGCCAGAAAATAGAGCTTATGCAGGAGAATTACAAGTAGTGAAAGAATTTAGTGGGAGAAATCTACCATTTGTTGGTTTCACTTATACAATTCCCATCGAATCAATGATTGAGAAGTATGTATTAAAAATCATTGTAATTAACTGAATTTTATTGAAAGAAGGTACACATACACGCACACTATTTAGCATTTGAATATAATAAGTATTTTCTATAGACTTTTTGTTATTAGTATACCAGGGTTGCCAACTGCTCCGGAACTTCCAGAGTAGCTCCGGACTGTTATTTAGAATCCGGAACTCCGTGTAGTGGCTCTAATACTCCGGAAGCACCGGTATTTTGCCGACCAAGGGCCGACAAACAAGTTTTCACTAGTGTCTACAAGTCAAACCAGCTCTCTAACCTCATTGGCTTATCACACGGCTGAAACGGAAATCGTCATTGACACGTGGTTAGAACCACACCTATTCGCGTCTGAGTGCGCAGCAGTGTCACGCGCATCGAAGGAAGTGATTCTCTTTTTCTTTTTATGCTGCTGCGTGATAAATGGATATAGCCAATCAGGTTAGGGATCCGATTCGCTTTTTAGACATACGTTTTCCGCGCTTGTTTATTGAAAGGAAAGCGTCTGATTGTTGTTGGAAGTTGCTTGCGATTTGAATTTCTATTGAATGTTATGAGTTAACGTTTAAGATGGATCGTAAAAGAAGCCATTCTCAATGCTTCAAAGTGGAATATGAAACTGTATGGCCCGTGCTCAAACGTTCCAAGAAATCTGAAAGCCATGTGTTTTGTTCCGTTTGTAATGTAGATTTTTCCATTGCTCATGGGGGAAAAAATGATTGTTCCCGTCACGTAGAAGGCTCTCGTCATGTTACAAACGCAAAAGTAAAGTCAACGAATCGTCAGCTTACAGAGATGTTAGCGGGACCATCCGAGAACGCTTCTTTGAATGTGACGCGGGCAGAAGCCTTATTTACGAAATTTCTTATCGAGCATAATTGTGCACTCTCGGTTGCCGATCATGCTACTCGTCTTTTTAAGGTTATGTTTCCGGACTCGGAAATTGCTAAGAACTACTCATGTGCTCGCACAAAGACTACTGCGATTGTGAAGAGTTTTGCCTGCACTACACAAGAAAAGTTGGTAGATACTCTCTCAAAAAAAAGTTCTCTTTATCAACTGATGGAAGCAATACGATTCAATCGTCAAAATTATATCCCATCGTTATCACTTATTGTGATATGGATGTAGGAAAAATTGTAACTTGTCTTTTATCCTTGCCTCGATTGGAGAAAGATTCGAGTGGAGAAAACATATTTAATCTTTTGGATTGTGAATTGCAGAAATATTCCTTATCTTGGAATAACTGTGTTGCATTTGGTGCAGACAATGCATATGTAATGCTAGGGAAACATAAAGGTGTAAGTTCCTTTGTAAAAAAATCCAACTCGGATGTGTTTGTAAATGGTTGTGCATGCCATCTTATTCATTTAGTCGCTCAGCATTCCGCCCATGAGATAGATGGTTACGACGTTGAAGATTTTTTAGTGAAAGTCTATTACTATCTAAAAAAGAGTAGTAAAAGGCAACAATTATTAAAAGTTTGCCAAGACATGTGTGAAATTGAACAGCGCAAGATCACTAAATACGGAGCAACCCGTTGGTTGTCCATGGGACAAGTAATAACTCGTTTCCTTGAGCAGTGGGACGCACTTAGTAAGTTTTTCTGTGAAGAGGAGGAAGGAACTTCTTCAAGTTTTTTGGTAATTAAGAAGCACTTTGAAGCTCCTGAAATGAAGTTGTATTTACTTTTTTTGCAGTACATCATACCTGTATTTAACAGAGTTAACCTGGTGATGCAAACTGAAGCTCCCATGGTTCATTAAGTTCTGCGTGAAATCTATGAATTGTATAAAGATTTGTTGTCAAGATTCATGAAACCATCAGCTATCTCCAGTGCTGACAGCATTTTCAAAATAAAATTTTCAGATAAAAAGCTTCAAAAATCTAACGATGAGTTGATAATTGGTGCTAAAGCACGCCAATATTTAAAAAATAACATTACGAATAGTGAACAGGAAATATTTTACCGCAATGTGAGAAAATATTTTAAGAAAGCTTGCGAATATATGGTAAAGAAATTTCCATTTCAAGAAGAAGTATTTAAGCATGCGGAAATAGCAGACATTACGCTTAGGGAGTCTTCAGAACTATCATCTCTTCATTTCTTTCTAGAATTGTTTAAATATGAAACAAATGCAAGAGATGAAATAGTCTGAATTTATTAAATACCAAATTGACCCTCTAAGTGAAGATATTATCAAATGTGAGAGGCAAGATGTTGCATGGATTAAATTGAAAGAGTTGCGTGACCATAATGGTTGCATCAAATATGAATTACTCCCCGATCTCATGCTGACTATCCTATTAATCCCTCATGGCAATGCGTCGTGTGAAAGAGTGTTCAGTATTGTCTCGCAAAACATCACTGATAACCGTTGCAACTTGGGACATAAAACATTAGAGGCTTTAATTGTGGCAAAATGCAAGTCTGGTAAAAATGAATGTTATTCATCAGTCTTCACAGCAGAGGACTTGAAAAGGGCCAAAAAAGCCACTTCTTTATCTTTAAAGAATCCATAATTGCATTTTGCAAATTTTTTATGTACGTTCCATTCTTATTTTAATGTGTAAATAAATATTTTATCATGAATCATGTGACTTTTAACATTTCGCCACGTTGCTCCTGAAGGATTCGGAAAACTCCTAAAGTTTTTTCTCTGTGCCCCTGAAGCACCCAGAGAAAGGTTGGCCACCCTGGTATATTTTATTGTTGACTATTTTTGCAGTAACATAATATTAATCTTGATAACAAAACCTATCAGAACTTTTAACATCATTATGCTTTTTATGAACTTTTACGCAGCTACAGCTTAAAGTTTTTTTTTTTTGAATAAAATGTTCTTACTTTTTCTGTTTAGTATATGTATTCTGAATTGTTTATTCATTTTCTACGTATATGCAGTGTATTGAGACTACTGTAGAACTTATGAAAAATGTCTTTCATAATGTAGAGAAGCATTTAATTTCAAGGTAATGAATATCAGTGAGAATCTTTCTTTTAACATTTTTCTGTATCTATAGAAGGTTGGCGGCATTGGAAAATCAAGAATCTGGCAAATAAACACATTTTATACGATGAAAAATGCAGTTTGACAAGTGTTTCGAAAATGTCTTAAATCTGTGTTATCATAGTAACACTTTTAATTTGAGGACCCAGAAATGGCGTAAAATGTCTCGTTCTACCCAAACTAATTATCGGATCTTCTCGATTTTTGTCTCATTGGAAAGAACCGTGGAAAATACCCGTTAAAAAAGAATTCCTGCCGAAGGTTTTGAAAACTCCCAACTGCTAACTTCACCCAAAAAAAAAAAGATACAGACGTTTTTAAGTTAGTAAAAATCAGTTTTAAATTGGATTAAATTATATCGTCTGCACGAGGGGGGGGGGGGAGGGGGCGTAGAAAAAAATCATTGATGAAAAAAGGTGTTGGCTTTTTTTTTCTTGAGTCTGAACAAATTTAACTCTTGCTTTTCCTGTAGCGCAGGACTTAAAACTTTTTTGATGATTGACTCATTTTTCGTATTGCTTGCTGGCAAAATGCTGACTGCAATCCAATCCGGTAATTCAATCCGGACTTTTATTGCGTCACTTGAAATAACTTTTATTTACAATGTAGACCCGTGCAAAGTCGGACCATACAGCTAGTTTCAAAATAAAAACCATTTTTTCTTTCAAAAATATTTTTTTTTTTTTGCATATTTTACCAATATTATGTTTGTTATTGATAATGTGCAGCAATTCTATTTACTAGCTTTTTTTTGTTTGAATAGATATATGTTCATTTTGGGATCCTAAAAATTTATTCTAGCTGTTATCGTGACGCGTAGATTGAAATTCTTATTTCTAACATTTGAGTGTTAAAATTCTTTCTCTTGCACTCTCTGTGCAAGAGAAAGAATTTTCCCGCTTAACTAGCTAGGGTTTGCTTCAAACCGGACACTCGCCAAGAAACAAACCAAAGCGGGTTTTCAAAATAGAAATAGCTGACTTGATGTGAAGAGCACCTCACCAGGACAGCAGTTTTAAAAGCTAGCAGAAACTCGCCCTAAGGTGATACATAATTAAACACTAGTGTGGAAAAGAAGTTTCCTTAAATCACAAAAATTGCTGAGAGGGCAAACTTTTCCCCTAATTTCTCAATCCTTCAATACACTTGGGAAGTCAAAAGCTAGGTGGATAGAAACAAGGACCTTTAGACTAGTAGAATGTTTCAATGTTAGAAAAAACAGGAAATGCATGGAAAAGGTAAAATTTGACTCAAAAAATTTGTTTACGGAACAACATTTTAAAACAAGATTACATGAAAAGAGAACATTTAAAACAAGAACCAGGTCAAAAAGAAAAATCAACTCAATTTAATAAATATCCTGTGAAATAGAATAATCCACATGTAAATTCATAACTTTAAGAATCTATACTTTTGTTAACATTTGGCTTATAAACTTGAAACTCAAGTTTGATCTTTTCAGTTCCAGGCAGTCATCTTTCGATGAATATTGTTCACCTTCTTCTTCTTTTTCTGAAGTGGACTCCTTACCTCGAAAGAAGGAAGTAACAGATTTAAACCTAAAAGTTTCACAGTTGTCCAACCTTCAAGTATCAATGAAGAATGAAATTAAGGAATTAACAAACAGTTTAGAAGCTAAGAACAAAGATTTTGATAAAATAAAGTCTGAAAATGTTATCCTGCAGCAGCTGAATCAGGAGCTTGATTCTGAAAGAAAAGTAGGAAAATCTTTTGTAAGCTGCATTATTTGAAACCTATGTATTATCCTAACAATTTTTTTTTTTACCAAAGCCAAAATTGTTGCCACAATTTCAGAGCATGGGGATGTCTATAAATGAGGTTGCACCTTTATCCGCCCCATTGTCTCCATTATCTTTCTTTTGTGGGATTACTTTATATCCCACGTCGAGAATGAAACCGGGGGGGGGGGGGCACTTTTTAAATTGAATTAGCATTAAGCATGTGCCTCTTTCATTCTCCGTGTGCAAAACGTGTCTTGATTAGTTAATCCATGATACTGAACTTACGTATAAATAGTATCTGTGCTTACTCTCTCTCAATTATTTGTGTAGTTATAGTTCTGTTTCTTAATAAGTGTTTTTTGATCCATCATCGTTTGAATTATTTATTATTCAAGCAGAGCGTGTGATTCATGAGATTTATGACATGAGCAAATTTCTTTTGGAATTTTTTGTGTTTGTGGCAATTACTTATACATTTTTTCTGAATTTGAAATGAGAATATTCTGAAATACAGTGAGCTCTCACTTATACACCGCCGCCTCCTTTATGAGCCTTTTTTACTTATACGACAGTTTTCAACGGTCCCAGCACATTCTATAGCATAATAATGATAATATCATTCGTTTCTGCGTCGCTCTAAAGATAAATATTTCACTTATGCGCCAAATTTTTTGTAAAATATTAAAAATTTATTTTATTTTCTTTAAAAAATAAGCATGTTTCTTCACTTTCTTCTTTAATCTTTCACTTTTATTGCTCACGGAAGGCCTTTTTTCCGTATGAACTAGAATTCGGAGAGGGACAATTATCTATTACGTATTGTTTTAAAGAGAACAATTTGTGATTAGGTACGCTACAATTCTCTTTATCATTGTAGTTACATTACAGTAATTGCCAAATGCCAAACCGCAGTAATATGTCCCTTTTCTATACAAACATTCTTATTCATGCTCTCATTAGAACTTATGTTGCGTTTTAGACCTTTAAATAGGCTTGTTCTCTTATGCGTCTCTCTCAGTTATGCGTCTTTTTCTGTTGGTCCCTTGGGCCGGCGTATAAGTGAGAGTTCACTGTATCTTTTAATTGTTTTTTAATATTTTACTTGTGAGCTCATAGTTGGAATGTGAAAATGTTTCTTATTTTTTGTAATTTTTATTTACTCATTCTTTGTCTCTCTGTTATTTTAAATGTTGTTTATTTCACTGACATATATTATTTCTTCATTATTTGAGGGTAGAAATGGATACCGAATTTTTTTTTTTCTTTTTCAGTTTCTGGAATGAATTCAGTTTTAATATTGAAAATACTGAGAATCGTTGCTTAAAAATAAATATACTTGTTTTCTTTTTAGCAACTAAAGCACTTACTATCTTGTGAAAGGGAACACAGAGTACTTACAGAAAAGAAATCTATTCGGCTTATACGATGTATGAAAGCCCAGCACAGACAAGATTCCCTTCGTTTAAAGGCAAAAAGGTAAATCATATTGTAAAATCTTGTGACATGTCATTCTTCACTGTTGAATCACCTGTTACTTGGTTTTGATTAAAAATCTTGCCACACTTCTTGAAGATGAAGTTTCATACCCAAGGTTTGGCTATAATATGATCATATGACTTAAAACCTGTTATAAGTAGATCCCCTAACCCCTACAGAAGACAAGTCGTTCTAACATCCGTCATTTTGATGCCATGGGTGAGACGAAAACTAGAGCAGGCTGCTATATTGGCGCACATATCGCTTTTGTTGCACGTTCTAGGATTTTGCCAAAAATTAAATTTTGAGCTGAATACAAAAACATCAAAATAATAATAATAAGATTGATTAATTGATAAATTTTGAAATACAAATTCTTATTGTTTGAATGTCATGCACTACATTATGAATATAAATGATTCAAAATGTATATTCAACGTTTAGTGCTTTATTATAGTATCATATGTTCACTGCAAAACTATAAATTATCATGAGAATGTTGACTGTAAAAGCACTTATTTCAACTAAAATGAAAATATCAGTGATTTCTCAAACATTTTAAGAACAGTTCCGGAAGTATCTTTCCTACAAACGTTAATCTATATATGTAAAATCAAATTTTGATACGTCATGGGTCGTGGGTCAAACGCTCTCCTGGAAAATTTACGCAATGTACGCTTATGAAAATTAATACAAAATTAGTCAACATACTGATCGTTTGCACTTCGTAGCCGAAATTTTTTAATTCGCCCTAGGTTTTTAAAAATTTAATTAAAACTATATAATTCATAGCGTATTCCTCCATTTTTTTTGTACTGTATGTAACATTACTTATGAATGACAACAGCCTTAAGAGTCAAATCTTAAGAACAAGAGATGCTCAAGATAATTGATATTATTATTTAAATGCATTATTAGTTGGTTATCATGGATGCTGATGTTGAATAAAGTTTAAATGAAATTAATGTCTGAAAAGTTATTACTGAACATTCCTTATGGTATTTTTACGAAAACATAAGATGGCGCAGTCGCAAGTTTGAACCACTTCAAAGAAATAGAAAAACATGAAATATTACTGACCGTCGTTGGGAATCGGTAAAGACAGAAATGTGGTGAATAATTGACGAAAATTTAAGCAGCAGTTTTGCATTTATAGACAGCGTCTGGAAGAAAAGACATCTGAAGTAAAAGTAGCCATGCTGCTAGATGCTGTTGGTGAAGCGTAGATTTTTTTAATACCTTTGATTTTTCTGATGACGACAGAAAAGATTGTGAAAAAGTTACTAAGGCGTTTGAAATATGTAATGTAATTGAAGTGAAGTCAAGTGTAGATTTCTTACTTGCACATTGTTTAGTTTTTAAAGTAATTTATTTTAATAAGTTTTCAGCCATATTCTAATCATTTATTCAAATGATTACTTACTTTTTTAACTTCCTGAAACCTATTTTGGTTTTTGAGCAATAAATTTTCTTCTCTATTATTTCCTTTTCTCAGATTATTTATGAAAAAAAAAAATTTATTCGCAAAAGTGCATTTAACAGTGTAAGGGCCATGCTCCACATTGACGTAAAGCAGAAAAATAAAGCAGAAGCGTAAAATGGATTCAATAGTGTTCCTATGGACAGTACCCGGATTTTCGGTTTCTGCCTTCAGTTTGGGTCGCGTTTTACGCTGATGTGGAGCATGGCCCTAAGGGCCCTGCTCCACATTGACGTAAAGCTGAAAAATAAGGCAGAAACGTAAAATGACTCTTTTTCATTTTCGGTCAAACTCGTGCTCTACTTGGGCAGAATATGTTGCACCGAAAAGAAAAGCGCCATCTGGGCAGAATAATCTGTACATTCTCATTGGATATTTGATACTTGGATAAAAAATGGGATAAATACCTCATTATGAGGCATTATTCGAAATAACATGATTTTGTGAAAGATTGGCAACAAGCAACAGAGCTTTAATAGTTATTTAATTTAGTTGGAATATAATTAACCATCATGATAAAAGTTTTAATGAGCCAAGTCCTGTTTTATTTACTTGGCGATTTTTTAATTTTCACTTTTAACGGATATATTTAGCGGAAACAAACCAAACTGGCAATAAAATTTCCCTTCAGTATTTTTTGTAAACTTTGCTAAGCATTGCAATTATTTTCTATTGTTTAAATCTTAAAAGTGTTTCTTTTTTATTTAATTTCAAGAAAAAAAATAGCTTTTTTTTTTGTTGTTAAAGAAGACATAATAAGCATTAAAGGTGACAACAAAAAAAGCTTCAGCGTTGAGTATACGTTTTGGCGAAAAATACAGCAAATGCAGCATGATGACGTTAAATTTGATTTGATGGTTGAATATATTTGTTGTTTTGAGTTTTTACATTTTTATGGACATTTTGCAATAGCTTTGGTGCTAATTTTTTTGAATAAACGCGTCGACAATGTTTCCGTACCATTCGCAATTATACTCTATATTTTGCGAAATGAATTTATAGCAACCCTACGTTTTCGTGGTCGTATCGAGTTTTCAAAATTTTGGCTGTTATGGTACCTAAAAAACAATATGTATCAGTGCCTACTTACTTTGCCAAATAAATTAGACCCTCAAAGCCATGAAGCATTCAAATGTTTTTTGAATATGCCGTTAAAAATAAAACACGCAAGCCATAACTTAAATAAATTTAAAAAATCATTAATACATAAAATAACCTACACACTCTACTATTTATCGCTAATTATCACTTTTCATTTTTAAATATTGCTATATTTAAAAATGAAAGTATTTATCAAAACGCAAAACATTTCACTAAAACTTTGTTCCACAATATTAGCTAGTTTTATTCTCGCCAAGCGATCCATAATTCAGCAAAGCATGTCATAAATTGTAAGTTCCATTACAATGTAAAACAGCCAAAGCACTATTATTTATATCGGATCTCGCCAAGAAACTATAATCCCGCAATCCTGCCGAGTTTTAAATGAAATAATAAAAATCTTGCAAAGGACAGGAATTGTTGACATGATTACGTATTACGAGATAGTGAACTTTAAAAGCCTCAAAGGAATGCTTATTTTGAGCATTTCGCTAGTTTCCCCCCATTTTGCTTTTTTCACTTGATTTTTTGCCATTAAGTAATGGGTATTTTCACACTTCTCTTTTGAATATTTACCAAATGCACTTTCGTTCATGCAATGGCGGCCGCCAAGGCTAGAAATGTTTACATCTCACGATGAAATTCTATTGGCTGTTGGATAAATTAAAAATCCAAAATTTTTCGGCCCTCTATTACGCCGCTTAAAAAGGAAAGTACCCGGATTTTCGGTTTCTGCATTCAGTTTCGGTCGCATTTTACGCTGATGTGAAGCAGGGCCCTAAAGGTAAAAAGCAGTGAACTTTGTATATTCCATTTTTCCGATAGGTTTTTCCATAAAAATTTATTAATTTGCTTCTCGAAATTTCTATTTTATTTGCGTGTCTAATTTTTGGTACTTATCTGTTAGCCGGGCGCAAGCGAAAAAACCAAAAATCGCCAATGTCACCAGCAAAGAGTGATAATGGGATAAACCCATTTCTGATAATTAACAGCATAGTTAATGATACAAAAAGATGACTAAGTTTGTTTAAAAACAAAACTTATTTTTCCCATAAACATCAACGAAGTTTAGAAGCGATGACCAACAATCAATTTGACTAGAAAAACATTTAATTATATTAACATCCGGGAAAATGTCACCGGTAAAGTTTAAAGTTAATTTTGAAACATTATAAAAATGAGCACTGCTCCGAAAAAGTATAAGAGTTTACCCCGTCCCAGCGGGGAAACAAACTCAAAAAAATGCGACACACGCAATGTGGCCGATCGAAAAAGCAAGTAACGATCGAAAGTCGAATCTTCAATTTTATACCCTGCTACATTTGCATATTGAAACACATGACGATACGACACCTCGGGTGCATCATGAACTAGCCCTGCCTATTGCACATGCACGGGAAACCAAGTTCCGAACGATGCACACAAGTCAGTTGATAGTAGGAGTTACATAAGCAATGTTTGATACAAGTTTATTTCTATATGAAACAAGATAAAATTAAGGTAAGGAATGAGATTAACTTATGCATTTGTCTAACAGAGAATCACAAGAGAATTTAAAAGTCTAAGAGAATCACAAATCTGTCAAAGGAACAAATGTACGCTCAACGATAAACAAATATGGTTGTAAGAAATTTGGTATAATTCTACATTATTTGGCAATTTTTTTGCTTTCGCCCGGCTAACAAATAAGTACCTAATTTTCCACGTATGATTAACGTTCCTCGGAACAAGGGAATAGTTCGATAATTGAATCTGCCGCGGTTGTCAAATCTATGGTGATAATTATTTCATTTTGGTGACCCTTAGTTTATGTTTGCAAAAAAAAGATTTCTCTCGCGCATGCATTGGCGACAAAGATTTGATGCCAATAGGGAGAGATAGCTGGACTTCCAAATCACCGAAATCGTACCTTTTTGTTTCTAATTTCACACATATTAATTATTAGTTGAAAGTAAAATAATGTTTGCCAACTAAAAAAAAAGTTACCAAAAAATATGGAATTTCTATTAAAAGGAACTCGCCAAATCAACTTTAAAAACTCCATTAACGTGCAACATAATCAACTTAAAAAAGAGATGAGTCATAATTATCGCTGAAATCTAAATTACAATGTAAAATAAGAGAAAAAGGAGCAACCATGGCGAGGATGCAAGCTTAAAATATTAATTTACGTTTAGGTAGCAAGAAAATATATCGCCAAGTTAAATTACGGCCCTGTAACTGGAAAAATTTTGATGGAACTATTGTTCCAAAACACTAGATTTTTTTTAGCAATAAAAATGCAAGGAAGACACAAAAAAATTTTTGAAACAAGAAATAAAGAAGTTTGAGCGTTTTTGATCATTTTAGTAAGATATTAAATACTGCCAAAATGAAAACAATGATGGTAAATTTCGTGCCTATGTGGCACGTTCAACCAGGGCCGATCCTAGGGTGTCGGCCGCCCGTGTGCAAAGATCCAATGTGCCGCCCCTGAGGCTCGCCAATGGGGGGGGGGGTGTATTTTCCTGTAAAACTTGCATTGAGTATTTTGCAGCATTGCCCCCCCCCCCCCCCGACCCAGAAAAATTTTAAATGACAGGCCTGCTGCCTCTCAAGACATTTTTTCATTTTATGTCGAGAACTTGAACATTATTATTCATTTGCTTGTATGAGAGTAAAAGGTAAAAAATTCAAATAAAACTTGAAGTGCAAAACTTTATTCGTTGGTCACTTGATAGGTTATTATAGCGACAAAATACGCAAGCAAAATTATAAAGAAACAATAGTATTACAATTGAAATAAAAATAGATATTTTCTTTTGAAAAACGATCTACAAAATTACTTTTCTGGCTTTGTGAGATGCAAATTTGTCTATTATTTCAGAAAAATCAATTTTTTCTGGTATTTCGGATTCAATGGAGATAATGGCCAAATCTGAGAGCTTTTCCTGCGTCATACTATTTCTTAAGTAATTTTTTATAATCTTTAATTTACTGAAACTTCTTTCCCCTGAAGCCACAGAAACAGGTAAGGTTAAAAAAAATCGCATTGCCAAAGCAAAGTTTGGGAAACAAGCAATGAGATCATTTTTAACTATTGTTTCCAATAATTCAGTTGGCTGCTTTTTATCTTTAAAAATGTCTTTGAATGAATTTATCGCATTGAAGAGTTCTAAGCCATCGATGTCTTTTATAATAATTCCATCTTCCTATACTTGCAACTTAATATCTAGGTCCATATCGGCTTTCCTGAGATCATCCCTAGATATGTCGTTAAACTCATACAGGAAGCAGAATATTGAGTAGCACTCGGATAGTAAGATAAATCTTTCATTTACAGAAGAGATTGCATGATCAAGAATAGAAAAATAAAAAGCAGTCTTGAACTGCTGGAAAATGTTTGAGATTGGTTCATCGCATCCCTCGTAATCGAATAAACGGACCTTTTCCTGAGCTTCAAGATGGGAAATTCGGGATCAATGCCTGAATCTTTAGCAAGTATTGTTGCTGAGTCGACAGTTTTTTCAAAATTATTGTCAGATGTCTGGGAAACTAAATAGTTTTCAATGCATTCCCCGATGTTTAATTTAGGATTTTGAAGCATTTTACTCAATACGTTAATTTTTGATAACAAATTATGCCAAATTAAATTGAACACAAAAATTTAAACCTTTCAAGACTTTTAATTATTGATACAGTACCTAATGTGTCTTCGTGTCTCTGGTGTATCTTCAATTAAAGCATTTAAAGCAGCAAATATATTTTTTAGGTCTTGTTTTAAAGGTTTAATAGCATTGATACGACTCTCCCATCTTGTTTCACTTAACGGTTTTCAAGTTAGACCTTTCACATGTTTTTAAGTAAATCCCATCGACATGGGGAAGCAGAAACGTAATTCTACACCTCTTCCGGCTCTACCTTGTACCAACTCGAAAAAAACAGAAATTTCACCACTGGAGCTGGCAACGTCATTAACGACGAGATTCAATGTATGAGATGCACATGGCACGTATAATGCTCTAGGATTGATATCGAGTAGTCTAAAATATCCATCCATATCACTTTTAAATACTACCAGTATTCAGTGAGAGAAACATGATGCTTCAATTTGTTTAAAAAAATACCTAAATAAATTTGTGAAGAATCATGTCATCTTTTTTTTTTTTTTTTAAACTTGGCTGCACATTTTTAAATGTAGCTGTGTTTTTATTTTCTGCCCTCCTCCTCCGCTCCCAGACTCTTCCTTTCTATGTGGCTGGCTGATCGGCCGCCCCAGGTAGCGGAGTCGTGGTGTTGAATTGACCTATCGTTTTAGCTCTTGTCTTGAAGAATATGTATTACCGAAGGGTTTAATAGCTTCAGTTTCTGGGGTTTGCTGTCTTGGGAAAAGTGGCTGCTTCTCTGCTCTGCAAGTATACATAGTCTGAGTTAAAGATTAGCGCACAGATAGTGCGGGAAAAAAACGATGTGAGAAAAGTTCGACGATAGGCCCCTCATCATTTTTTTTCTTCTGGCAATTTTTATTTAGTTATTTGTTTTTATTCGGGAATGCTTGATTTTCTTTTTCGAAAAACTTTCTTTAGAAAAAAAATACTACATGCGGTCTGCGGCCGCCCCTTGCTTTGGCCGCCCTGGTGCGGTGCACGAGCTGCACACCTGCTAGGATCGGCCCTGCGTACAACTTCATAATTATTTCTCTAAACGCTCTGCAAAAAGTAAAAATAAATCCTAAGAAAATGCAGTCTCTGTTAAGCATGGTTGGTTGCGTATGATTTTCTGGAGGCTATGCTGTGCCATGTTAAGCATATGGTAAATCTCTCCAAGGAGAAGTTTTCGTATTCACAGTTTTAGACCTTAAACATTACAATTTCGCTAATACAAGGCAGATATTTCTTTTTTCAAAAAACTCTGGTAAAATTGTGCTTGAATTTCATTTTCTTACTGTACTTAGTTTTTTTAATTCGTGCAATATGGATACAGTAACAGAAAATTAACAACGGGCAAAGCTGTGGCGGGTAACTCTAGTTTAAAATATAATTCACTTGTCTTAACTGTTTGCAACTCTGAAGGGATCCTGAAAATTAAAGCTTGCAAAAATAAATGCTTTTGCAGTATTATGTCTATAAATAACTGGAAAAATGATACATTTTTAAAAGTAAAATTGAGCTTCTTTTTTTTGGATGGATACTTGCCAATTTCTAAGATGAGAGAGAAGTGAAAATGAATGAATAAATAAATAAATATCTCCACTGTAAAAATGTATGAACTTACTTCAGAAAATAAAACTTAGATATCCAAAAGATAGATACTTAATTTCTAACGAACCTATTTTTATGGAATTAGTTTCAAAAAATGCATTTCTTTACTTTCCATTGCTGTTTCAATTACAATTTTCAATGAAATGAGTCCTTAAAAAGCAATTTTATATACAAAATAAACTTTCACTTATTTACTTCCGAAAAAAATTATCGAACTAAAATACATTACACATTTTTGACCTAAACTTTTGACATTATGTAGATATATTAACACAGAAACAAAAGAAAAAAAGAAATAGCTAAACTAATATTTTGGATACTGTGTATCAGGCATTTAATCATAACACATTTTTCGCAAAAAGTTAAAGGGTACAATCAGTACTCAAATCTGATTGGCTACAGTTTCAACATTTCATCGCCAAAATTTATGGCAAACCTGTTATTTCGTTATGAAATCTTTTTTAATTACTACATCAAACCGTCTAATATAAATACCAATTTTTTTGTCAAAAAAAGCCAGAAGATATTTCATAGCCGATGTTGTTCAGATCTACAGTTAAGGTATCTATGAAAAATAGAGTAATCACAATGCAAGTTGTCAATGCTTTGTCGGAAGCCAATTTTCACTAAGGCAGTTTATTAACCATTTATTTCAATTTTCTTAATCTGCTAGCACTTTAAACATTTTCATTTCGAAATTGGAATGATTGGTGCAATTTATTGCAGTAAAATCACCCATTTTTAGCCTACTTTCCCGTTAAAAATAAAAGAAAGACGAAAAAAGTATTAAAAATGGCTTAATGCATCCAAAAAATACAGCCAAGTTAAAAAAATATCGCCAAGTCCGAAAAAAAAGCCAAAAAGAAATAAAAAGGAAAAATGAATATTGAAAAATTAAAAATTTGAAAGTAGGGTATTGAGATGGGGAATTCGTGTGTCGGTCGGTCGATCTGTCTGCCCCCCCCCCCCCTAATAACTTTTGAATGAACATTCCGATTTGGACAAACTTTTTTTGTTGGAAAGATCTCAGCGAGTACAGCTCATTCCCATATTTGATTTTTCGATTTGAACAATTTTCGGTTCAACTTTGAACCGTTCAAACAACCTGTCCCGCGATGCTAACTTTTGAGTGAACAGTCCGATTTGAACAAACTTTTCTTTGTTCGAAAGATCTTTTCAAGGATACTTCATTCCCGTGGCTACATTTTTGATTTGAGCAATTTTTGGTTCAACATTTAACCGTTCAAACAAGCTGTCACCCCTAATAACTTTTGAGTGAACAGTCCGATTTAAACAATTTTTTTTTTGTTCGAAGGATCTCATCAAGCATACTTCATTACCGTATTTAAATTTTCAATTTTAACATTTTTTCGTTCAACATTGAATTGTTCAAGCAACCTTTCCCCACCTAATAATTTTTGAGTGAATCGTCCGAATGGAATAAACTTTTTTTTGTTTGAAAGATCTCGGAGAGGCTTTCCCATACATTCCCATATTTCGCTTTTTGATTTGAACCATTTTTCGTTCAATATTGAACCGTTCAGAAAAAAAATGTAACATTAGCGCCTAAGGGGAATTTAAGTTGAGTGTTGATCCTGAACTTAAAGTCGGATTTCCTTCAAACTAACTTTGTAAGAAAATGGCTTTGATACAAAATGTTTGTAAAGCACTTTTCTGAATAATCTTCTGTGAGGACTCTGATTCCGACTCCGACTCCGCAAACATGGCGGAAATGCAGACTCAGAAAAAAAATGACTGACTGTACAGACGAATTTTTGTTTATTTATTCATTTGTTTTATTTTACTTATTATTATTTTCTTTTTTTTTTTTTTTTTTTGGCAGACGATTTTTTTTTGTAAAAAAAATTTTTCATTCACGAGGGTATTTTATTCTTTATTTATATTTAACAACTGTCAACGGATTAAAAGTGAAATTCGAGGTATTTTATTAACGGACGAGTTTTTTTTCTTTTTTTTTCTTTCTTTGATAAAATGTGTTTTGATGCTCTATGTACTTTTATTTATTTATGAATTTTATTTTATTTTTGAAAACGATTGAGGATTTTTTCTACGGAAAAACTGTAACAGTTACATTCTTTAAAAGGTACGACAAAACTTTATTTATTCGTTTATTGACTTTTTACGTGTCTATTTCATCTGATGAGAGGGGTATATTTTGCTTTTAGCAATCAGCTTTAAGTGCTAAAAAGGTATGTTTGACATACTTTTCAGTCTGCGATAATCAAGAGAGTAATGATCAGATGCTAGAATGCTGATGTCGATGTACGGGAAAGTTGGCTCGTTTAGTTCTTGACAGAACTTCTTGTTATATACATAAACCCATAACCAGCAATAGTCTCGTTAGCAGACGATGCCATCGAGCGAAGTCCTTGGCATCAAAATGGCAGATAGGTTAGCTAGTTATAGCAGCCTTAATTATAAGGGTCATACTGCTGCACCAAATAATCAATGCCGGACTTAATTTGTTACAAAAGTAGTTTGTTTGGCGTTTTCTGAGAAAAAATTAAAAGTTATAGTTTTTAAACAGTATTCTATTGTTTTGAAGATTGCATGACCGCCAACTTTGAAGTGTACGTGGTGTGTGTAATCCAACTAATCCTAGACAACTAAAAAAAAATCTCGAGGAGTGGTTTTTTTAGAACAATTACTGTATTCCCCCGCATTAGACGGAATGCGGCAAAATTGAAGGGTCACCAGATTTTTAATAATTTTCCTAATTTCCTCTTTTAACAATTAATTAATTGGCCCTTTCCGGCATGCGGGAAAAACAGAAGTTAGAAAAAATTATATAATTCTATTACAAATACATATTCAACTTAAAAGATATGTTCTGTACTGGAGTGCTAAGCATGGAAGTCTTATCTACACTTTTTTATAAAAATTGAATTATTGTCATTGGGTAATTCTTTATAACATACATTATCTAACTACCTTGTATTATGGTCATTTGCGAACAGGAAATATTGAAATGAAATTGCTGAAAAAGTAGCATCTAAATGAAATGCACGGAGGCCTAAAACTTTAAAAAGTGATATTTATTTTGGACTGAGCTACAGATACCTCTTTTCTGCAGTATGGATCATTTTATTAGTATTAATAAACGGTTTAATTATTTATTATTCCTAGTAGTGGTTTGTTTTGCAGTTGAAAGTGAGCAGAAAATTTACTTTTGTTTTTTTGCAAAATGAACCTTTATTTATCCGGCATGCCGGATAATTCAACGTTCCCAGCATGCTAGTGTCAACTTCACTTTTTCTGGCATGTCGGCTAATTCGAGGTAATGCAGTATCTTTCTTAATGAAAGTTCCTGTAAATTCTAAGAAAAGATCTTTCTGGAGCCCCAAAGCTTTGCCTGGTGCCCAAGATTTTATTTTTATCAGTTTCTATATACATGACATACATAATTTTGCATACTTCTATTTCCAGTCAAGAATATAACAAAGGTGAAAATGAAAATTGTTCCCTTGAAGAACAACTTGATAGTGCTCTTTCTAAGATTGAAGAATGTGTTGCTGAAAAAGTTGAATTATTAGAAGATTTGCAAGAAACAAGAAATATGTTATTAGAATGTCAAAAGAAGCTAACAGAGGTTAGTAACATTTATTATCATTTAAAAACATGTTTAAAATTGAAATGTTAGCCAGTTCAGTAATTATTCAATGATTTCTAGCATTTTCAGAAGAAAACAAAAATGTGCTTAGGATGCAGGTTTTTATAGATACAAAAGTAACAATGATGAACACAGTCAAGCTTCTTTTAAGAAAGACACTTAATTGCTAGTATCTGTGACTTTAAACTAAAAGTTGCTCCTTATTTTGCACATAAAATGATGCCTGACGTCAAATAGCAATGCAGAAGGAAAATATTATTTGCACATTTTTTAAAGAATTTTCTATCAAAGCTGACCCATTTTACCCCATGACCCATTTTACCCTACCTCACCCTAGTATATGATGCTATGAATTTCCCACGAGTTTCTGCGAAGAAGAATGTTTTAAGGAAAGATATTTTCTCTGAATTTTGAGTAGTATTCGAGTTGAAGCTTTCTACATGCAACAACTTTTCATTTGTCCCAAAAATACAGTACTTAGATACACTTGTTGAAGATTGTGTTGCATATAATGTCATCCAATATATTTTTCCACTATTCATACTGCATTGTATTTTAACATATCTGTATATTTTGTTACCTTAAATTGTTTTTTCTGTCAAATTAGCATGAACATCTATTCAGTTCGTGTACTTCAAATTTAGACAGTGATACAAGTCCTCAGGAGTGTGAAGAATTAAACTGTAGCATATCAAGTACTTCAGTAAGTATGCTTCATTGCATTAAATAAATTATAATAATAATAATGGTAGACAGCTGTATTTTATCAGGTTAGAACAGGGAGACCCATTTGTCGCGACCCCAACCATTGTCGCAAAGCATTTCTTATGAGGTTGTAACATTATCCCTCAATTTAAAAAATGTATTAATACATAATTAAAAATTAATTTGTTGTGGGGAAAATAGAATCATCTTTGAGTAACATCAATACTTAAGTACAGTGGCGAATCTGGAAGAGGAGCAATAAGGCAATGTCAGCTCCCCCCAGAATAAAGCCTTTGATCCTCCCAACCTAGGTTTTCTTAAATTTTGGTTTAAGGACTTCTGTCTCTACTACAAATTTCAGGGAAAGAATCCCTGATTTCACCTCTCCATAACATTGTCTAAAATTTTTTTTTTTGGAAAAGTTTCGAATAACTTGTGGGGAAGAGTCTTTGTACCTCAACCCTTAACCTGACGTCATCAAAGATGGCCTACAATTGTGTTTTTAGAAGTTAATTTTGAGAATATTCTGGAAAAGAGTCCCGAACAAAATCACACCACTAGCTAAGAAACCAACAATTGGGATTATAGGACTTGAAAAAAAAAAAAAAAAGAAAACGACATCCTACAGAGTACATACTGTCACACACCACATAATTAAATATTGTCTAAAATATTCATTTTTAGGGCTTAAATTTGAAAAAAAATCAAATCCGAGGGGAAATACCTCTGAACGTATCTCATGTCATTAAAGAGAACTTACTATTGTGTCTCTTTGGGCTTAAATTTCTGAAAAATTCTGGAGTAGTGCCTCCCTCTTCCCCACATTATTAAAAGTTGTGCAATACCCACTATGCATAAACAAAATATCTCAAGCACTTCGAGTTATTACTCAAAATAAGTAATATCTATACACACACACGTGTGTATATATATATATATATATATATATATAAGGAGGTGCAATGGGGTCATGCATAGTTTAGTTGGTTAAAAAGGGGTTGTGAGGTTAAAAAGGTTGGGAACCACTGGGTTAGAACCATGACCTGGGCCAGCTTTGAGCTTATTTTACACCCATTGATCATCCAAAAGTTTTTCTCAAGGGTATGGTTTTTAGTCTTATTGGGCTTTGCTCTTCATTATATATGCTGAACGTACTCATAAGTAATATGGCTTAGTTTGAAGTGAACTGTTTTGAGAAGTGTTTAACTCACAAACGAGAGGTATCACTGCACCCTGTGCTGGCCTAGTGATTACCGTATTTTCGGGTAGATAAGCCCTGGCTTATACGTGTTTAAAAGCTGAATTTTAACTCCTGCGGCTTATACGCCATGGCGGCTAATGCGATGCACATTTTTTTTTAAAGTACATGTTATGTTTATTTATTACCTAAAACAAAGCAAATTAGAGTCTGACATCGAAAGCCACTACTGCAAGGCCTTTGAACAGTAGTTCTATTTTGAAAAGTGTCACAGCATTTCTGCTTATTCAAATGTTATTTTATTTTTCTAAATCGGATAAGGAAGGGAAATAAATTTTGATTTCTAATCCAATCGCCTGTGATAAGGAAGGGGAATAAATTAATTTTTTTATGAAATTAATATTAAATCTTTTTTAAAGGGAATTTGATCCATTTGTTATCAGGGCCGCCGCTACCAATGATGGGGCGCGGGCCCATCATTGGTAGCGGCAATGATAGGCCCGCTACCAATGCCGGGCCCCCCATTCACCCCCCACCCCCCACTAATTGCTTATTTTCATGCCATCGTTTCAGCACATTTGCAATTGTAAAAAAAAAAAAAAAAAACTAAAAGGAGAAAAACTTTTTTTTAGTTACGAAAGTGTGCATCTGATTTTATTTTCACGTTATTTGTATAGCCAGATGATTTTAAAAAGCGGTACATTTTCCTTTACGCAATCGTGTTTCATTCATTAGTGTTTTTACTAGCAATTGTTTCATATTGAGAATCAGCAATGGAAAGCGAGATTTTTTTTGATGAAATTATTGACACTATTACTGTAAAAACGTGTTCATAACCTCACGGGCCCCCCAAAGCTCCGGGCCCCGGTACTAGAGGTCCAGTATTCCCCCCCAAACGGCGGCCCTGTTTGTTATTGAAATAAATTATACTCCACTTCGAAGAAATATACCCAGAAAACATGGAAACTAATTGCTGCCGTTGCATTGCCTATCGGCAACCTCTTTGCAGCCAGATGTAAATAGGTATTTTGTAATACTTTTGCGTTCAGTGTCTATTCATCATTTATATATCTAACTAAAGTTAATTTTTTTCTAAACCTAATAAACTGAAGTTGCCTATGTAAAATTGGCTGTAAACAAGGGTTGACAGCTGCTAAGGATCACTTAGGAGCAGGCGCGGATACACGGGGGGGGGGGGGACTGGGGAACGTTCCCCCCCCCCCCCCCCCCCCAAAATGCCAAGGTGCATAAAAAATTTCAGAACAGAGAAAAGGAAAATAATTTCGTTTTTCAGATTCCTTTCGTTTTTATATTTGAGATTTGGCTACCAAACATTTTTAAGTGGCAACCAAAGTTTTTGATTCATGACGTCATTATTATCCAATCGCATCTAAGGGTTTTTTGAGTTGAGTTTAGGGGGGGGGGGGCATTTTTAAGAGTTGGCAACCCTGTGTTTCGTGTTTAGTGCGCTTATTCTGTGCTATACAATACCACCACAACAATAACAAATTTATTTGTGATAGCTACGTTTTATTTTCAAGTTTTTTTTTTTTTTTTTTGCTGATGAGAACTGTTCTTCAGCTATCTTCTTTTCCTCATGGTAAGTCTTAGTTCTTTCATTCAATTTGTTCTACATTAATTACTTACAGAAAAAATAAATGTAAGCAGGGGAGAGCTGGGCCAAAAGTTCCGTGTTTTACTCATGCTTAAAATTTGTTCGGAAAACAAGATTCTAAAATTAATATTCCAAGGTTTTTCTTTGTCCCTTTGATACAAAAGCTGTTTTTTTTTTTTAGTTTTATTTCGTAACTAGCGGTACCCGCACGGCTTTGCCCGTGGTATAAAATTAAAAGTTCATTTGTAAAAAAATGATATAGCAGAAAAAAATACTCTATTTTAGTTATAATTCAACTATAATTCCTTCAAAGTATGATATAAAAATTTGGTATGGACCCTACACTACTTCCTTTTACGTGTAAATTTCTTAGTAGATGCCTTAAGTGCTAAAATAGTGCTTGAAGTGAGTAAGATAACAATTCAAACATTTGCATCCCTAGTTTGCCACGAAACAATGCAAAAAAATGTTTTACAATGATTAATCTCCTAAATATCGCCGATTTTAACATCATTCAGTAGATTTTTCGCAAAATATCGCCAATAGCGCCAAATTGAGCCAAAAAAAATTTTTTTTTCGCTAAATTTATTGCCAACTTGGCGATATGTCGCCAAATTGGCGTCAAACACTTGGTGACCAAAAGCTTGGCGAGATATCGCCAAGTGGTCGCGCCAATTCATATCACTTTGGTCTGCATTGAAAGCCCTGATTACCCCATAAAAGGGGTAAATCACCCCCTTGGGGACATTCGAATGCAACCCCAAAGATAGGTGCACAAAAATAAGCCAAAAGAAAAAATAAGAAAAATTTTGTTGCTCACAGAAACCAACAGAAATCTTACCAAAGTTTAAAAGAAGAAGAAAGTTTTCTTTCCTAACTTCAAAAACAAAATAATACATTTTCCGAAATGACATACTTTAGAAAGAACGTTGCAATATCGCAATAAGATAGAAGTAAATATACTGAAATAGAATTGAATGCCAAATTGTAAAAAAGTCGCCAAAAAAATAATTTTTAATATTGTCTTTCATTATTTATTAAATGCAATTATTGCTGCAAATTACAGTCCAACAATAAATAATCACATTGCAAAAGTATATTTGGAGCAATTTTTTCTTTTAAACTCAACTGATCCTAAAAATTTTAAGTATTAGTCATAGAAATTTCGTGCATTATTCTTCACAATGATAATAAAAACAATAAACATCGACAAAGATCAACCAGCAAACGATAAATTAAAAGCTAAATTCGTTCACTCAAGCCATTTGCTGCAATTTATATTGAAATAAATTAATAATGAAGTAAAATATGTTTTGCAGACGATAAATTTAGAATGGTATCCTGTATTTTAAGGAAAGGACTCGATTTCTCATTTGATTGACAGGTGCCATCTTATCACGGTTTTTAATATTTCATTTGACTAATTTTAATAAGGCTTGGAGTTTGGATTGTTACAAAAACAAATACATTTTTAAAATTATTAAGGGAAAAAGAACGAAATAAAAACGTAACCATGGTAACAACATGAAAAGTTGATTTCCGTTGATAAAATAATTCATTTCATCTCTATTTTCAAACAAATTTTATTCGCGAGCAAAGCCATTTTAGAATCGTTTGGCTTGCTTTACTGAAGGTAAGCCTTGAATTTCGGGATTCTAAAAACAATTGTTACAGCTCTCCTGATGATCGTAGAAACTTCGAAAAAACGTCATTTTGTGCAGAAAATTTCAAGCTTTCGAATGACATAAGACTTGAAAATGTGTATGGAATATTTCTTCCCTATTTTATCGAATTTCCTCTAAGAATTCGAATAGAAAAAGAACGAAATGGAATGTTCGAAAAATCGCTTCGAGGTGCAAAACTACATGCTACAAACTAATTTTGTGCCAAGTGGCATGAAAATCGACCGAACGGTTTTGGCGCTACGCGCGTAACAGACAGACAGACAGACAGACAGAAAGAAAGAAAGAAAGAAGGACAGACAGAACCACCTTCAGCTTTATTATTAGTAGAGATAGAGATAGAGATGTTTTTTAATAATTAATTCTATGGTAAATAAACCCGAAAATTACCAACTTACCTCGACGGGGGAGCAAGTTGTTCCGAGATTAATAGCACGAAGAATGACGATGAGAACAACAAATTTAACAATGTTTCGAAATGAACAACTCATTTAACACATAATTTAAAAAAAAAATGTTGATGAAAGAAAGAATTTATTTAATTTTTTTATCATTGATTTACAAAAATTTACTGATTCGAACAAGTTTTGCGTAAATGAAAATATTTCCACAGCAATGCTCGAAAAGAAAGCCATATGACAAATTTTCAAAACAAACAGAAAAGAAGGAAAATGTGCTGTTATATACCGTATTTTCGGGCAGATAAGCCGCGGTTTATACGTGTTTAAAAGCTAAACTTTTCACTCCTGCGGCTTTTCGCCATGGCGGCTTGTACGATGTAAAAGTTTTTTTTTTTTGTCTTTTTTTTTAAAAGTGCATGCTATGTTTATTTTTTCCTAAATTCAGTCCGACATCGAAAGCCACTACTGCAACGCCCTTGAATAGTTCTATTTTAAAAAGGGTGACAGCATTTTTGCTTATTCAGATGTTATTTTACTTTCCTAGATCCGATAACGAAGGGGAATAAATTAAGAAAAAAAAACCATCAACAATAACCAACATAATCAAAAAACGAATTCAAACGAAAAACAAATAAGAAATCAAAATCGCTAGTGATAAGGAAGGGGAATAAATTAAGGGAAAAAAAAACATCAACAACTCCAAACGAAAAACAAAATCGCCCGCCGCGCCGCCCGTAGCTGAGGGAATGGGAAGTAAGGTTGCTGTAGAGACTACCAGAGAGTAGACTATAAGTTGCCGTTATCGCCAAAATGTTGCAACGTTTTAATTATCTATGATATTGAAACACTATTTTCAAATCAATGTTCCCAATTTTTTGTCATTGTTTTTGAACGATGTTATTACGAGTATACTGCAGCATAAGTTCTTGCAGAAAATTTTTTTTAACTACGTTTTATGCGGCGTATCTGATAAAACACATTTTTTTTTCTCCGTAATTTTGCGAAGTGCGGCGTATACGGTGGTGCAGCTTATCTACATTTTTTTTTTTTGAAAATTCCTGATTTTAATTTTACATTCCCAAGAGAAAAACTTGCTGGATAGGAAACTATTTTTAATGACCTCGGTTATATCGCGCTGTCGAATATATCGCGCTTTTTTCTTGTCCCCCGAAAAACGCGATATAACGAGGGGTTACTGTAAATTCAAACAAGAGAAGGTCGGTTTTTTCAGCAATCTTTTTTTACTAAGTGTTTGTGGCCACAAAATTGCTTAATCACATTTGTATTTATTTTTTGTGGAATTGCTCTTTATATTTCATAGTTTCTGCTAATGTTTTTTTCTTAATTAAAAAGTTCAACAACAAACAAACGGGGATTGAAATTAAAATTTGAGAATTTGTGACGAAAAAAATTTG